>KK119845.1:1139639-1163387 GCA_000611955.2 Stegodyphus mimosarum
CCGCTTAGCAATGCTGTTTAATTTTTCCGGCTCTACATGATAAATAGCTAATGTCTACGTACACGTTCTACAGTCGCTAAATAATCAATTTCTTTGACTCTAAACGGGAGAAATAACTACAAGAAAAAGAAAAAAGAAGACATCATCTTTAAGAGTGGGATAAATGTCTTCGTTATGGCCTACGTTTGGCAGGCCATCTGTTCCATCGTCACCTGAATTAGGACCGGCCGTCCACCTGCCGTGAAGGACATCCGAGTCCTCTTCCCAGCCTCCTGACTACTGTTCCCGTTCCTTGGTGTTCTGGAACAAGTTTACTCCTGGATTAATGATGTGCTTGATTTCCTGCTACCAGACTCAAGGTCACTTATTTCCACCTGAACCTTTTCTGTTCCTGAACTTCTGCTTCCGAAGTCTTGGATTGAAGATGACAGTTAAGTTTTTTTTCTCGTTGAATTAGGGGGTTATTGCTACAGTGAAATTTCAGTAATGTTTTAATAGAAGAAAATGTTTTAATGTTAAATTAAATATCTGAGAAATTACAACAATAGTGCAGTAGGAAGTTTTCACAAATATTTAGTATGTAAAGTGTTGCAATATTTGATAAGGCTTCGAAAATGCTATGAGATTTGGACAATTGACGCCATATAAATTTAAAATGTTAAGGTGCAATCCTACTGGATTCTAATATTAATATTATAGAAAATGTTAATTGCGCAGTATTTTTTTGACTCCCGGGAACCTTAAATTCAAAATTACAATAGTTTAAATTAATTTTACTAGTAAACAAAGTCTGTTTCATTTATAAATTTAGTATGATGTTTTATTTAATTTACTGGTAAACTATACATGACACCAATACTTGTATTCATTGGGTTGTTCAGATATTTAAATCATTATTCATAACGAACAGATAGTTTTAATATACTAACCACTAAAAGCTGTAGTTTATATTTGGTGTTCTTCTAAGGCACTAATATAACATTGGTGTCGTGAAAAATCACTAATATAACAGTAACATAAAAAATGCAGTCACGTTAAAATGCATTCAATAGTGAATTTAAAAATTTATTTTAATGTATTTCAGTTGAAAATATCGTGTAATAAAAAATATAAAAATATGTAACAGATGATGTGAGTCGTTCTTCAAGCAGAGCACCTGCTCTAGGTCACGTGCTGCGAGATTCACCCAAATACAAACATTCATTTCCTTTTTACAGGTCATGCGACTAAATGAACTCTTCGTTAGAACATGAAATCATCGCTTTGAGCAACGTAGAATATAAAATTTCTCATTTTTATTCTTGCGTGTGTATTACTTCATTAATAAATTGGTGTTCGCCATATTGTATTGCCTTAATTATTAAATCCAAATGGATTTAGTTATACCAAAGAAAGTATGTGTGCTATAAATGCAAATCTTTGTACATACAAAAAAGTAAATTATAGAGTAGCAGAAACCTAAATACGCATCATTTGCTCGTAGATATTTGTACACTGCGAAAAAAAATGGTACAGTTCTATATCTTATGTTCTACTGGGTAATTGACGAAATTCAAATTGCATTTTTCATGTTTCGAAAGCGCGACTTAGGATATATATTAGATTTATATACAGTATTATTCTGGCATAAGTATTTTGACACAAAAATGGGACTTTTTCTGCGAACCATTTTCTATATTTCGATTCTACGACTCAAATTATGCCTATATATTAGGTTTTGTAATTTTTGGTGAGAAATTTAAGGAGAAATTTAAGAATTTATTTTCGCGGTTTTTTTTTTAGTTTGCGCCAAGAATTATTCACTTGGTGAACTTCTTAATTTATGGCAACCTATTTTCCTTTCTTTTGTTTCATTGTCCACCAGCGGAAAAAAGTTACCGTTCATACTTCCAAGTAATTTTAACGAAGTGCGTAAACTTCGTTAGAAAGTGCATTTATTTATCGCTTATATTAATACTCAAAATTTCAAAACACGTCAAAATGTAAATCAACGTATACCTTAGGAAATTTTGCATAAAAACTCCAATTTTTTGCAGGTATGCTTACATCTACTTTAAGACGATGGCAAAACTTTTATAGGTTATAATTCAAAACGTTTTTCTAAAAATATATAAAAATTATTTAAAAATGCAAATATAAAAGATAAATCATAAAAAAATAGGCGAATTTTACTTGGAATGAACCTAAATTTCGAAATGGGAAAGGAAGAATCAAGTTTAATGAAAAAGAGATATTAATAAATATATACCAAATTCATTAACATGGAGGGGGGAAAATTTTGAGAACTAATTTTTTAAAAACTACTTACTCATGCGAGTTTCACAAAACTTGGCAGTTTTGTGTACTTTAAGTCGTAGAATTGAAATATGGAAAAAATTGGCATGTCATTTAAGAAAAAGTCCGATTTTGTGTTAAAATTCATATATTAGAACAATGTTATGTATAAATTTAATACATATCCTCAGTCGCGCTTTCGAGACATGAAAAACACAATTCAAATTTCGTCAATCAACCCAGTAGAACGGGAGATATAGAACTGTCCCATTTTTTTGCGCAATGTACGTGTACAAGCATTTTATTTACTTACAAGTTTACGTGTCGTGTTTACGCGTGCTTTATAAGATTATTCTCTCACCTAAATTATTCCGAAAAGTCAACTTGTCCCAATGTTTTGTGTTTACTATAAAATCCCTTTTGTAGAGTCACCGTAAAATTAAACGTTCCAAAGCGAAATTCTCCTGCGTGGAGTATGTAAGTTACATCCCGACCATGCTAATCCTAGGAAATTGCTTCATTAAAAAAGTCACTTTTTTAGTGATAGGCGATTTATTAAAGATTGCTTCATATACATGCACTTTTAGGCAGCACTGATGTAGTGATAGATACCTTTACATCAAAGTAGAAGTACGGCCATTGCATGCTTATTTTTCACAAGCCTCCAAAGCGCATTATAAAACTTAAATAGGCAAAAGGATATCTGAATTAATTATAAGTTTAGAACGCAAACAGAGCAATGCTCTGATTTTATAAATGTCACGTTGATTGCCACGGCAATTTTCAGAAATCTGGCCTAAAATTACAATTTGATTTAATCGCATTTAATTATGAAAAACTCTAATTCTAGTGCATAGTTATCATCAAAAAGCATACAAATGTGCGTTTTTTTAAAAAAAGGTCTTACGTTTTATTTTATAGTTGGCTTCTGTAACAGAAATTTCTTCGCGGAAGCCAACTACGAGTTAATTCGGTCGCAGACACCTGTCGCAATGGAAACATTTCTATGAAACCGAATATAATTCGAGATTATAATAATGGAATGTCTGGCACTGGCTGATCAAATCAAATGCTTTCGTACTACTCATCTCTAAGATAGGCTATTAGATGGCCCAAAAAGTTTCACTATATATTATATATTATTCACAAAATGTTTCAAAAACTAACTTCTTCTAAAATAAAGCTAATAAACTTCAGAGAAGAACTCGCCGTCTCGTTGATTGTAGAAAAGATTGAACCAGTTTCGAAAAAAAAATAGATTGCAAGAGCTCTATTATCAGCGTCCCTCAAAGCCATGTCGTGTATGTACCCAAGCAAAACAAAACGAATAGAAACGCGCTATTTCTGTCCAGCCTTTAAGGAGAAGCCAGCTCTTTGTGTGGAAGATTCTTTTAAGAAGTTCCAAAAACATTAAAATACTATTTTATTTTTTCAATTTGAATTAATTTTTATAATTATATTTTTTGTTTGTTTTTTAATAAATTTTCTGTTTATGCAAGCCAGCATTGATTTTTTATTCTTTTCCCAGAAGCCATCTACCGATATTAGCACTGACATATTCTGAGTTTAATCGTAGCTGCACAAAAATGGCAAGTAAACACAGAACGAGATATCTCGTTGTTGGCGCCTTAGAAAAGAACGTAATCTACGAGTTATCTCGTAGTTGGCAGTCAATGTGTTAGAGAAAACAAAATTTCACTTACCTCATGCGTATCCTAATGTAGCGTCCAAAGGAAGCAGGAAAAAAAAGAAGAAAAGAATATGTTAAAATATTTGTATCAAAAATAAATCTACATTTTTACTTTAATAATATATGTATATGTGTATTTTCATTTTATATAAATAGCTTATAACGGAACTACATATCTATAATTTTGCTGGTAAGTGCTGACATTACTATAATTAAAAACTGTTATAATTTGCTAAAATTTAAAGATGTACCATGTACAGATTTAATTTGATACATCATTTCGCTCATATAATTCTAAGAGAGTTATTATCTGATAAGATATGAAAACGGCTTATTAATAATTCTTGCCTTAAGAAATTAATTTGTTTAAGTTTCAATATGACAAACATCAACAATATTTATATATCAGTTAAGACAGGGTTCTGCCAATACTGAAACAATTGATGATCAGTTTGCCAAGAGAGCAGTAGAAGGAGAGAGAGAGAGCCCTATTGCTACGAGGCTTTACGCCATCTTGCCATCAGTTACTCTTCGCCTTTAAGACCAGAGGTGTTAATCCTCTTGAAAGTTAAAGACGTATTGTAGTTTTCCGCAGTTTGCGTAATACAGATGTCGTAATTTAAATGTTAGTCTTATTGCTAGTCATCCCTGTAAAATATTAAAAGTTAGCTCTTATTTAAATTTTAGTTAGTTAGTAGTCTTACTTTCTTTTACGTCCAGACTACAAGTGGTTGGTCTTTGTATCCCGAAGTGCGGGAAAGTCTATAAAATCGATAAGCAAATAATGGGTGATTTGAACCCTTCTTATCTTTGTTGTATCTTCTACCACACGCACGAACATAGCTTTTAGTAAGCTCCCTGTTCCTACTCAGGCCCCCAGTTATGTTTGCAAAATCAATTAAAAGAAACAGGAGGCCTGATAATTTCGTTATAAAATTTTATTTGCTATATTCATAACTCACATTATTTTTGTGTCTGCATACACCACAAAGATATACAAATAATAGTTTTTAATAGATCTAAAGGATAATTCACAATACAAAAAATTGAAATTTTATCATTTTGGTTGGCGATATCAAGGAGATTCCTCGAAAAGTTACGTAGACAAACATACATCTGCAATTCAAAAAAGGTTACAAATTCAGTTTTCATCATTTCGGTTAAAGATTATCAATGAGTTTCCCTGATGAGTTGTGTAGACATACTTATATATTATGATCATTCCTAGCAGTATCAAGGAGATTCCTTGAGATGTTATGTAGACAAACATATAAGCGTAATTCAAAGAAGGTGAAAACGTTAATTTTTATCATTTAGGTTATAGATGTTAAGAAGATTCCCTGAAGAGTTGTGCAGCGTGTGGTATATATTACGATCAGTCCTATTAGATTTGATCCCATATGATAAAATTCAAAAAGAGGAAGAAATAAAGACCACTTATGAAATTTTGATTATAAATTTTAAGCAAACACCAATTCTTTTTTATTGGTAGAGTGAATAATACATTTTATCACATTTTAATACCTTTTGTCAAAACTGCAAACAGGTTTTATCAACAGGAAATCAGATAAATAGTAACATAGGCATTGAACTACCGGATTTATTCATAACGAAGTAATTTAAAATACGTCGAGCAATAACAGACATTGAATAGCTACAGATGCACATATACGTATGAAGGATATCTGGAATGTACGAATGGTAGCAGGTAATATCCACACATGCTACCCTTCTCTAGGATAGAACATTGATGAATGAATATCAAGTGTCATTCATGGAAGGCGGATGTGAGCCGGCATCTGTCCATCCCGTTATATAAAAGTCTCGAGAATATAGTTCACTAAAGAAGTGTTCTTGAAGATTTGACAGTGCGAATATTTTAAAATTTGAAAGTTTAAAACTCCATAGCTCTGACTGAATAGAAAGCTATCTCTTAAGTGTGTTTATCAGTTATCAACATTACCATTTATTATACTTTACAAAATGACTAGTTTCAAGAAACTATTGTAAGCAGATACGTCTTAACATAAAGAAAACATATTACATCAAACATTTAGATATTATTTTTAAAATATACTGCAAAATTACAGAAACAAAGAAATTTCATTAATTAAGCCTTTTACCAAGCAGACGATATTACCTTCTAACAGTGCTTTATGTTTTTTGAAATTCAATTTTATTTTTAAATATTTGAGATTATTTCAGCGTATAGAAAAGTGAAAAACAGACTTACAGAGATAATTGAATTATACTATCAGAAAAGCGGTACATGTAGAGAACCTGAGGATATATACAAAACACGAATATATATGTACAAGTTCTGAGCTTTTGATCACGTGATGCGTGATTCACAAAATATGAACATTTCTTTTTTTCTTACAGTTATGTGACTTAACGAATGTTAGTTGAGGATTTGAAAAGCTCAGCGCAAGCTATGTAACTTAAAACTCTCTCTTATATTTTATTTCTATTATTTGTTAATATATTAATAAATTAGTGTTCGTCATTCTTAATGGTTTTCATTAGTAGTCCCGAGATTCTTCTATAAAGTTTATATTTTGTGAATCACGCAAAATATAATGTATGTGTATTGAGTAACAAATTCTGGCAGCCCATTTAAAGACCGAAAATTACCCATAGGGATACTTCAGAATCAAAACTCATGATGACAGACGGCCCATGGATATATTAAAGATAAGTAAACTTTAATGTTTGATTATTTCTATCGGAATTAAAGGAAAAATAAAAACTGCGGTCGCCTTGATCTAATATCATTTTCACTGATCGTCCGGATCAAGTAAATATACGAAGAATTTTAATCACAGTGACCTAATTTCGTTTTCGCTGATTATCCGAATCAGTTAAATATTCTGTTGGATTTGAATTCTTTTATACAAAGTGTGATCACCCTGATCATATTGTATGAGTTCTGTTGCCCACCAGTTCCTTTAGTACCAAAAGAGTTTGAAGTATTTGTAATTTTAAGTAATTTTGAAGTATTGCTGAAAATTGAAACATTGGATGTTTTAAGTAATTCTGAAGTATTGCTGAAATTTAAGTGAAGAATTTAATGGTAGCATCCGCTACTTTGGCATATTTTTAAAAAAATAATATTTGCATGAATATTTCCTATAAAGTTCCAAGTATTTTGTTCTATGCAAGCATTGAAAATAAATTTCAAATATACTAAATGCGAAGTAAAGGATTCTTAATTTTATTTTAAAAATAGAAAAAGTATTGAAATATATAGTTGCAAGT
This sequence comes from Stegodyphus mimosarum, assembly GCA_000611955.2. NCBI lineage: Eukaryota > Metazoa > Arthropoda > Arachnida > Araneae > Eresidae > Stegodyphus > Stegodyphus mimosarum. Next base: position 1,146,862 of record KK119845.1, read on the forward strand.
TGCTATATTGTGCATGAATTTAAATTACTGAAAGTGTTCTATAGCAGTTTATGTTCTGCAAATTGTGTATTATATATGCTATTTCAAGCAATGAGCAGAAAGTAATGTAACATGAGTTATTATTTCATTTCATGTTTTGCTTTTGAATATGTATATTTGATGTGTATTAAATGCATTTAAAATATTTTAAAACCTATATATGTTAGCATACTAAAAGTTATAGGTACACAATTTGGGAAAATTTTTCCACTTTCAGTTAAGCATGACGTATTTAGCAAAAGGGAAGAAGCAGGATTTAATTGAACTAGCAGAAACACTAGGTGTAATGATAGAGGAAAATTTTAGACTTCCTGAAATAAGAAATGCTATAATCACAAGTCCCACGTATGACGCGGAATTTACAAAAGAATGCTTGAACCGCATCATAAATGATAGGAAAGAAATGGAAAGAGCACAAAGTGCTGAGAAAGAGAAGAAAATGAACGTTTGTTTGAGTTGGAGAAATTAAAATTACAATCTAGTATTACTGCTAGTAGACTGGAGTCTGAAAATTTATCTTCTTCTGCAGACGCAGAAATGCCTAAGAACTGAAGTGTTAGAACTGAACAATCAATTCCTAATTTTGATCCCAGACCAGAGGAAGGAGAACCAGAGGACCAGGAACCAGAGGATAAAAATTCTTTCCAGACATTAAAACGACTTCTTGTTAGCCCTCCCATCTTAAAGCAAAATTATGCAACAAAGTCTTACATTAATCAGGAGGCATGCTAGTAATGACGCTTTGGGTGCTATTACAGGGAAAAGGTTCAGAGGAACATCCAACAGAATATGCTAGCTGTTTGTCGTCCGCTGCCGAAAGAAATTACTCTACGACAGAAAGAGAAGCTCTTGCTGTTGTATGGGCTTTGAATAAATTCCGTGGCTACATTGCTGGTCAAGAGATTATTTTGGCCTCAGATCACCAACCGTTGAAGTGGATATTAAGCTTAAAGTCACCTACGGGCAGACTTGCTAGGTGGGCAATGCAATTACAGTCTTATAATTTGAAGATGGAATACATTCCTGGAAGAGCTAATTTTGTAGCCGATATGTTGTCACGTCCTGTGTGCAACCATGAAGGAGAATCTTGTGAAGTTTGTACGATAACTATGGACATGACAACCAGAAGTTCAGCAGAAATTCGTGAAGAAAACAGCTAAAGGATACAGAGCTTAAAAAAATCATAGAATTTTCCGAAAGTGAAGTCAAAGATGAATTTTTTTCTAATTGGACCAGACGATGTTATATAATGAAACAAGGAATTTTATATCGCTACTCGCCAGACTCTTAATCAGAAGAAGCTCAACTAGTAGTACCACAGCATGAACGAGAAAAGATTCTTAAACAATATCATGAGGCTCTTACAGCAGAACATTATGGTGCGGAAGGAACATACTAGAGAATTTCAAACAGATATTTCACAGTAATGCGCAAATACGTTGCAGATTACGTAAAACGTTGTGACGAGTGTAACCGTTAAAAACTTCAAATCAAAAGCCATTCGGTCTGCTCCAGACACCAATATATGGTCAACGCTTCGAAACGCTTGCCATCGATTTATTTGGTCCACTGCCTGAAAGTAACAATGGAAAAAATTGGATTTTGATTGTTGATGATGGCACTTTACCCTCTGCTACTACAAAGGAGTGTGCCATTACATTAATCTAAGAGGTTTTCTTACGATATGGATTACATAGGAAGCTAATCAGTTATAATGGAACTCAGATTGTTAGCTCTGTCACGCAGCGTGTTTTCTTCTTAACATTGACCAAGTGTTCTCTCCAGTGTATCACCCTCAAGCAAATCCAGTAGAGAGAAAGAACAGAGATTTGAAACCTAGATTAGCTATATTTGTGGGCGATAAGCACCCTTCTTGGGCAGAAAAGCTTCCGACGATTCGTATCCAATGAATACTCATAAATGCGAAACCACCGGCCAAATTGCTGCATTCCTCCAATTTGGCAGAGTCGGGCGATGTTGCACACGATCTTAGGCATGTTATCTCCAATGATAATTTTGTAGCAGAGATTACCCCTTATTTGAAGAGATTTGCCACCACAGTTAATCAGGTAAAGGAACTAGTCGAAAAGAAACATGATTACCGAAAACAATATGCTGAAGCAAGTCGAAGACCAGGACACCAATTTAAATCTGGAGATCGGGTTTCGATTTCCAAGCATCCTGTGAGCAAATCCGCCGAACAGAAAACATCTATGTTTATGCCTCGTCGAGATAGCCCTTATGTTATTATGACTCAACGCTCACCGACTACCTATGAGGTATCAAACTTAAGTGATCCACATACTTCATTAGGTGCTTATCATTCCTCGGCCTTAAGACCTTGTTTTGACTCGAATTCAGCACCTCTTCAACCCCTTCGCAGAAGAAGACATCCCAGAAAACACACTCCTGGTTCCTCCTCGGGACAATGTCGGAGGCCGAGGAGGAGGATGCAACAGATGGCGTGACTTATCCTTAAAACGGACCATCTGTTTTGGTCACGTGATGCCTGATTCACAAAATATAAACATTTCTTTTTTCTTACAGTCATGTGACTTAACGAATGTTAGTTGAGAATTTGAAAAGCTCAGCGCGAGCTATGTAACTTAAAACTCTCTCTCACCTTTTATTTCTTTTATTTGTTAATTAATTAATAAATTAGTGTTCGCCATCCTTAATGATTTTCATTATTAGCCCCGAGATTCTTCTATAATGAATAAGAATAAATATATGTGTATTAAATTCCAATATTATATTTAATATATTAAATACTTAATCATTTTAATATATTAAATATTTTAGTATGTTAAAATTGTAAAAAATATTAATATTAAATGTGCATGGGAAGGATGAGAAACGATGTCTGAACATTTGACGGAAAGTTGAAAGAAGCTAATTTCTCTCATGAGTCGGCTTATCTCATTCACTTTCAGTTGTTTTTTTTCTCTAAAATTAACTAAACTTTTACTCAATTTGAATGTAATTTTAAATAGTATTTGCTTTAAGTGCTAACTCTTGCTTCACAGGCAAGAGATTACCTTTACCTAAATTACTTTACTTCTGCATTAAGTTTAATTATTTTAATTATTCTAATTATCAATAATTTAAATTTTTATTAAATTTATTCTGTATTAACTTTTATTGGAAATAGTAAATAAATTGCATTGTTAGTTTGGTTTAACGTTTGACTCCATATTAAAATTCTGAAACTTTTGGCTATGTGTGTGTGCGTGCAAGATTATATTTCAGTATCAATTTGAAAACTTTCAAAAATTTCTGCTTTTTATTTGGTTATTTCCCCTCCTTAAGTACATTAAATTGCTCCTAATCCTTCGGATGCATTATATTTCTTATATGCATCACGTATGTCATTTAGATCACATTACTAAAGCAATTCTTGACTGACAAATGAAAAGAGAAAAGGAAATGCGTGATAAGCATACCAAAACCTTTGATAAATGGAAATAATAATGTGTCTTTCTCTTGCACTATGAAATAATCTCTTAATTTTATATCTTGTTAAAGAACACACATCTTCGAAATTTTTTCTGATTATTTTACAGTAAGCAAATTTTATGCCACAACCGTTCCTTTTTTACTGATTTTTTTCCACATCACTGGTTTCACCGTCTTTCCAAATTCTCTGATTTTATTAAGTGTATCCAATAAATAAAGAAGGAGTGCTAGAAAATAAGGAAGAAATTTCGACTGCGAATCTGCTTTTGAAATGTACAAACTATTTTCCTATTGCATAATTAACCGGCAAGCATAAAAAATACTGTATTCTTCAATGAACACCGAAAAATCATTTCATGTCGCCGTATTATACATCTTAGTTTGCTGCAGAAGAAGGAAAAATTGATTTGGAAAGAACTCTTCCTTTTTATTTAATTATATTATTGCCACGTTCGCAACTTTTGAGGTTCTTGAACAAAATGCTAATGAATGAAGTTGAAGTGCTGTTCATAGGACCTTAAGATAACAACGTCGATTCTTTCTGTTGCAGAAAATTCGAGAAATTCAGAAATTTCATTAATTAAGCCTTTCACTAAACCGAAGATATCTTCTAATGGAAGATTCATGTTTACTGAAGGAAAATTAAATTTTTTAACCTTTATTAGAATAAACTTCATGGCAACATTTTACAGGGTAAATAAACGATGACATCCTGACAGAAATAGGAAAACGAGATATACATGAAAAAGCTGTATGCACAAAAACAAATATGTACATATATTTATAATGTTACGCGCGTACGGGTTCGTAATGTATTTAATGTACAAGTCGATAAAAGAATTAATAAAATTTATTCTTATCACAAGAAATAAGACCAAATGTTGAAATTCCCTCAGAGGTATTTGTACAATATCGCAATATCTCACAGCAGTTATACTTTAAATTACTAAAATTTAAACAGAGCTCAAATTCGAGGTATAGAGAAAGCAAATCTGATCTCATCGCGATTTCGCTACAATCAATAACAGCACTAAGTGAACAACTACTGAAATGAGATGTTGTCTTCCAGCTTTTATAAGCTTTTTAATCATGCACGAGACCGTTCTGGTTTTTTCTGGATTTTTCTGGATGGCAAAAATAATTACGAGATATTTATTCATTAAATGTTAAATGCACGCTCTTTTGTATTTTAACTTTTCGGGCGTAGTTTTACCTTTAAGTAAGTCTCGTGCTGCATTGCACAGGGATATAAGACAATTTTAATTACAATTCTACTAAAAATAGCAAATTAAACACAAAATCCGCAACAAATATATATATATATATATATTTATTTATTACAAACATATAAATACAGTTAGAAAACAATTTGTAAAATATTGTTCACCACTTTTTTGAACCCCTTCCTGAGTCTACAAATTTTAATAAGTAATTAGTTCAGAAATATAGTTAAAGTTTTTCACTAAATCACGGTTTTTACCCTATTTATTTAAGAAAAGGTCAAGATTTTTTTTAATAAAATTTTACTGTTCTTTATTAAAAAGCACATGTTGAATTAAATTTTAACATATCTTTTCAAATGTTTTACTTTTGGTTTCAAAATTTTATTTTTGTTGCTATTTTTGGTCCTTTGAGGGATTATTTTATCGCCACTGAATTTTAATTTCGCCAATGACGCCAAACTGGCAAACCTGAATGTCACAACTTGTAACGATCTGTTTTCATAAATAGGTTCTCTTCTCATTGAAAGCTTTCGAAGTTTTTTAATTATGTCTGTTTCAATTACGTTTGGATTTAGCGATTTCACTTACGTTTTTAATTCTTTGGATAAGTTCTGTTTGTTTCAATGTTAAAAATTTTGATTTGAAATTTTGATTTAACTTTCGGTTTCAAAACTTTGGATTGAGTACACTTTGTTTAAAAGTTGTGTTATGATTAGATTTTATTTTTTTACCTTGCTTTGGGGAGGTGCCAGAACTTTCATGTGAACTACTATAATTAACATACATTGGAATGATTCATCATCTAATTCGGAATGCAGAAAACCAAGGATTTTTTTGTGGAAGAGAGATTTCATTTGATTGAATGTTCCTCCTCCTGACGAAGTAGCATTAAAGTGGATTGAAGTCCTCTTCTATTATGTTCTTTTCTTTCACCTTCATTGAAATTTTAGGGCATCACTTATGTAAAAATGTTTAGTTTTAACATTGATTAAATTCTTTTTTGTATTTATTAAATTTTCTGAGATTTATTACTTATGAATTTCAAATTTTGTCTTTGTAAAATTGGTTCTAGATTTCTTACTTTATGTCTTTACTGATATTTTTAGCAGATCATTGCACGAAATTACTAGACATGATTATATCAGATTTTAAAAACGTGTATTATAAATATGAAAATTTTAAACTAATATATATGTGTGTGTTCTGTACCGCGAACAAAAATCGGACAGTTTTATATGTCACGTTCTACAGGACCGATTGACGAAATTCAACTTGCGTTTCTCATACCTCGAAAGCGCGACTCAAAACAGGTAGTAGATTTGTAAATAGCATTGTCCTAATATAGCTATTTTGACACAAAATCGGATTTATTCTGAAATGGCATGCCAATAATTTTTCAATATTTCGATTTTGCGGTTCAAATTATGACAAACTGCCAAGTTTTGTAAAAGTGACGCGAGTAGTTTTTGAAAGATTAGCTCTCTTAGAAAGATATCTCTATTTTATTAAACGTAGTTGATTCCATCTTCCAGAATTCGATATTGGGCTTAATCCAAATATAATTAGCACATTTTCTATGATTTATTTTTATATTTTAAATAATTTTACACATTTTTCAAAAAACGTTTTGTATAAACATTTATATATAAAAAATAAAACATTTATCATCATCTTAAAGTATATGCATTTCTAGACACACTTGCAAAAAATTAGATATTTTTTATTCAACATTTCCTAAAATATACTTGAATTTACATATTGGCCCGTTTTGAAAGTTGGCATATTCATAACAAACGATAATAACACCAAGTGTGGTTTACGCACTTTTTTAAATTTATTTGAAAGTAATGAAATAGTTTTCTGCTCGTATACAATAAAATAATAAAAGGAAAATGTTTTTGAAAATCTGAAAGCTTTTAGATTTTATATTACGTCTAAAGGGGCGTTTTTTTAACGTTTCGTTTGTTACCTTTATTTATTAAATAAGATATTCTGCGCACTTAAACCATAACATTCTGTTCAATAGCAATATCACAAAATAATTTTAAAATGAGTATATCTTTAGAATTTCCAATACACAATCTCGCAAGCTGGAAAAAAAAATGTTTTTTTTTCGTACAGTGTTGGTATCGATCGCTTTTAAATTCTTGAATTTGCTAATCAAAAACTCGTTAAAGTTTTACAAAATATGAAATAGATAATGAAACAAATTTCTAATTCCAAATTGCATCGCTTAGTTTGCAAGAATAAGAAGCAACAATTTTATTTGAAGGCCAACTTTCATTTTCATTTAATAATTTTACTGATTAATCACAATTTCTGAAATTTCAAATTAACTCCTTAAAATAATTATTAAATTTGTAAAGGAAAATATTTCGTCAAACTTTAAGTGATTTTTTTAAATAGTCAAAAGAAAGTCTCCATTATGTGATATTTTTCACTGAAGGCATAATTGTTTTATTGGGATATATACTAAATGTCCAGTTCATTTCATTGTTTAGACAATGAAGCATTTTGACCGAATCATTGATCTGAAAACAGCTGATTGGTCAAATCACTTCTTTAAAAAATTTTTAAACATTTTTAATGAAGTAAAAGTACATAAATAAACAAAATACAGAGGCTGTTCGCACATTTTTAGACGATGTATATTGTATTCACAAAACTAAATTACATAAAATTCTTGTGTTTTAAATGCTCTATTTGACATCCCTTATCCATCTTTTGACACCGCAATTTCCAGGATAATAATGCCTATTGAAGTGTCAGAAGAGGTATTCCATCCCATTCCTCCCGAACAGCTTTCCAGAGTCCTGTTTGGGTTTTGGGACAACGTTTGGATAATGCAGTTTTTAAAAGTCCGAAAGCACAAAAATCCATAGGTGACACATCGGGAGATTTAGTAGGGATATCACTGAAGGGTATGGCCTTGATACCAGTTTTTTGTTCCATTTCTTTTAGGAAATTTACAGTGGATTTTGATGTGTGACTGCTAGCTTTGTCCTGATGGAGTCTCACAGATGGATGGCACTGTGGGTAAAGCGATGGTATATCATTCAGAAAACTTGGCGATAAAATATGTTCCTGATAGTATTGGAGTTAATCTTGACATTTTTTTGCACTCTCTTTATTTTTAACTTGCCATTGTAAGAAAAACCAGCAACAATCATGAATCCCTTAGAAAAACTTCCTTTCGATTCTTTGAACCATGCACTTAAATTATTTTCTCCACTTTTATGATAATAAATGGCTCTTTATTTGTTACAATCATTTAAATACACCCATGCTTCATCTATTGTGACAATTGTTTTCCATTTTTCTTTGGATAAGTGTTTCTCATATAGAATTCTGCAGCGTGTCCTGCGTCGAGCGATATGCTTTTGAAGAAGACGATGCACATTGCGTTTTTTCGCTTTCTTTTGATTTAAATCAACATTTATCATTTTGTTTACAGTGAATACCGAGCATTTTAATGATTTTGCAACTGTCCTTTGAGTGGGGGTATTTTCTTTTAACATTAAACAACGTACCTTTGCAATAGTCGAAGACGTACGTTTTTTCCTTGGACACTTGTTTGGAATTTTTGTCTCACTTGAGGCTACAATTTGACTTTTTTCCTTTCTTGTTGATGATATTGCCTATCGACTCTTTAGATATCACAAAACCATGACTCTCACATCGTTTTTGGATAACGGAATATGCATATTTCTCTTCGGAAAGAGCGTCAATGTAGTCTTCGAACCACTGCTTTGTTAAATTCGCCATTTTTAATCAAAACAAAACTTTCAAGCCACAGACGATCATTTTGACTTTTAAAAATATAGTACAATTGCAATTACTTCTTTTCCAGTACACGATTTTTTATTACCGCTTACCAACATCGTCTAAAAATGTGCGAACAGCCTCTGTAGTAGAATAACTTTTAAATTACGCTTACTCTATATAAATATCAAAACATACATATAATAATAATAATAATAATAACACAAAGTATAAATGTATATTATAATCTCTCTGAACGTCGAAGGTTGGTACCAATGAAGTTAGAGCAGAATGGAAGGTTCTTAGTTTCCTTTACTGTCCGAAAATTAAACCCGTCTAAAATCGGTGACCATGTTCCTGGGATCAAAATAGTGCTGTGCAGCAAGGAAATATGTTCATTTCTAGGCTATTCCATGCAGGCATTTTTAAGTTAAAATGCATTAAACTTACAATGAAATTCAAGTCTATTGTTAAATTTTTGTTTCAAAGTTAAAAAGAAGATATATACAATAATTTACCGTATAAAGGAAAGAGTTAAAAATACTGTGAAATCTGAATGTCTACTTATTTAATGCTGTTACTTTCGAATTTTGCAATTAAAAATAATGCTGATTATTTTTAAAATAATAATAATATTAATGCACATATTACGAACAATAATTTATTGTCATATCATCAATAATTTATAATTATTCTGGGATATAATATATCATTATTGTGACGTATAACATAATGTTGAATGCGTACGGGTTTGCAATAGATTGAATTTGCACAGGTCCAATGATTGGTAAACCTTAGAGGTGTTCACGGTATCACCCAGTGCAATCAGTAGTTTTACTTCAAACTATTAAGAACGTTATTCACAATGCAATGCATAACGCATCTAAAGAGAAAGCTGGCGGAGATATCTCAATTCGCGCTGAATTAACATCTGGCAACAACAATAACTAATTAACTGAGAGTAGAAGCTCTCACCGTTCTTATGTAGTTTGCAAACGGAAATCAAGATATTTCTAGTACCTTCTGCTTCTCGAAATTACTGAAAAGCAATATGTAGGCCGAATTACGGTTACAACTAACCCAGTGATCAATTACATTTATTCAATTAGAACACCTATTACGGTAATACAAGGAAGGACCCAAATGTCGTCAAATGGTAGCCCACTTTAGCGACTTTGACGATTTTTTGCCAACTTTGGCGACAAAATAAAACGCCAAAACCGTTGTCAGCTTAGCGATGTCTCGCGAATTTACAAAGATAACCATTTATTCAGTGTTAAATGGATTTACCCTTGTATTCTTACTGTTCCGTCATTCTTCAAATTTTGCGTCTTACATTACACAGAAATATAAACAATTTTACATATAATTCGATTAAAATCCTCTATCTGTGCACAGAATTCGTAACAATATATTTTTTGAAATAATAATGATTCATTACAATAAAATGCATTATTATAAGCATTGCAGCATAAATATATTTATTTAGGAATGACACACCTCAAAAGGATAAGTTATAAGCATGCTGTTTAATTTAGAACATGTACGGGAAATGACTACTTTAAAGGCAAGATTTTAGGAGATATTACAAATAAAAATATTGAACCTTTTACTAGATTACCGCTTTTTGCACTCAAAAACTAAAATAATTACTTTACAAGTGAAAGATTGCGTTATTTTTTTAATGGATGTGAATTTAGATTGTTGAAGATATGATAGTATGAAACCGATGCCTATAAAAACATAGAGTCTTTTAATTCTAAGCATTTTTCAAGTTTCTATTCAAAATTATTGAAGCTGAAACGAGAGCTTAGAAAAAAAGATGGTAGGCACCCTGGAGAGAAATAAAAGAACCACTAAATTTAACTGCCAGCCAGAAGAAGCAATCTCCATTCTACCTTTGCTATCTAATGACACAGGTGTATAACGTTATTCCCTTAAATCATTTTCTTACGTGGCTATGTTCTGTTTTCTGTATCATGAGCAGCATCAGATAATGTGGAAATATACCTTCTACGAATTTTTTTTTTCGTGTAGTACCCTACCTGTATACTATGATTGAAATGATACTTTATGAAGAAATAACCGTTTTATCAATGTAATAGTGTTATCTAGTGCCATAAAAAGCCTAATGTTTATGGTATTCTGATCTTTGTCTTATTCAACCAACGATCAATTTTTATCCATTAATGTAAAATATTAACCAGTACTTGCATAAATATTTGAATAACCGTCTTTCCATTTATTTCATTACAACGCATTTCTCTTTAAAATCAAGCTCACAAAATTCATTAATATAACATCAGCCCAGAGCTTTACAATCTCCCGCAAATGCAGTTTCTCATAAGTTCTTTAAGATTACCATAAATACTATCATTTTTCATAAAATACAAATTAAACATTTATAAATAATAACCTCTACACTACTAACATCGCAGAATAATTTACACTTTATTCACAATTTCTAATTTCGATTTATGGCATACTTTAAATTGGATTTAAAATTTTGAACATTGATTTATGGTGAAAATATTCCAAGACTTTATCTTTTCTTATTCTTTAAGAGCAATAAAAGTGTTCAAGGTTTTATTATTCCACCGGCTTACGACAAATTTTTCGCATCAGTACCTCATCCATCATCGTTACCACGCCCTCATGATGCGATAGCAATTCCTTCCGAGCTGGAGGCAATTATTGTTTGAATTTACTGATAATATTGTTAAAGTAAACATCATAGGAAATAATTAACTGGGAAGCTGATTAGGTGATTAGCGACCGTAATGAAATTAAGAAATTTGAGATATCCGTTGTAGACGGATCATTCGAAGTTTGCATTTATATTATGGGTTAAACAAGTCTTCAAAGCGGGTCTTGAAAGGAACTGAAATTGTTTCATGAAGCTTGATTTGCTGATTAACAGAAGAAAGATATATTTATTCAAAGTTAAAAATTGCTTTTAGCTTTTAGTGGATATCACGAAGTTAGAAAATATAAAGGAAAATTTATAATTAATTTTTCACATTCCATTTCCTTAGATAAATACAAACTAGAATTTCTACAAGGAGAAATGTGTAATCACAATAATGAAAGTAATTTTTTATGAGAGAAATCCTTTTATACATATATTAGGTAAATTTTTCAAAATTTGAAATCAAAGATAATGGCATGTAGATTGGCAGTATTTCCATTTTGAAATATGCCATACGGGTAAACAACTATATTAAAGATCAGCAAACAATCATTTACAGTGAATAGTAAATATTTTTATAGTTGGTAAATGCCCAGCTTGTAAAGCTACTATTTATAAATGTTAAATTAATGTATTCTGTTAGTACCCGAATTTTGCAAGTTGATTATCTTCCATTGTGGAAACAATAACATATATTTTCAGGCGTTAAAACAGAGCAGACTTCAAATTTTTTCTTTAAAAGCAATAGTCCTTTCTGTTTTTTTACTGCGAAGAATTTTCAGTAATCATTGAATTGAACGTTGTGTTTACACAAACAGTAAATGAACTCTAAAAGACGTGTTTTCTATTTTTATGAACAAAATATTTATGTAAGTTATCCCTATGTGTGCAACAGTTTTGCACCCAACATATTATTCCATTTTCTATTTTTAACGGTGCACGAGTAATATAAATAAAGAAATGTTTTATTTTTTCTTGCTTCTACGAAGTATTTATTGAAATAGCAAAAACACTCGCGTGTCATATTTTAACGTTTCCCGAATCCAACTGCGTGATTTTTTTAGTGATATCTGTACGTACGGATAAACTAACTTACTCCTTTACCTAAACGGATTATAAGATGGAATTTTCAATTACTTTTGTATGTACGTAGGACGAATGTATGTACGTATCTCGCATAAACTAAAACGATTACTCTCAGAACGTTGAAATTTTGTATATAAGGACTACTAATTACATCTAGTGGTTGCACCACTTTTTCTTATTGCAATCGGAAAACCAAACATACACACTCCCCCCCCACACACATATATATATATATACCCACCCCCTTACCTTGGCTTAAATTCCTTACTCGGTCTTTATTTTCGCAATAGCGGTTGTAATCACATATCTCCGTCTAGAGAAATATCTTTAATAACATATTTAAAAAAAAATTAAATTTCGATAAATAGTATAACTGTTACAGCGATCTCCCAGTTCCTTTTTTCGGGAAAGTTTTTTATTCGATACGAAAAAATAGGATTAGAAGATTGACTCCCGTGCGACAAAAATGTGCAATTTTTTATGTTATTTCCAACTTGCCTTGAAAGATCCTTTAATAAAACTAAAATAACCCGAGGAAATAATGAAGTGCAGTTAAAAATGTGTATAATTTGGGAGGCCGTATAAAGGAGGTCAAGGACCGCCGAACTGAAAGCCCCGCTCAAATTTGTTTCGTAATATTAGTAAATGTAAATTTGTATGCGCTGTATGAGGGCACTTTAAATATACGGAGAGCCTAAAGTTCTCTCGAGAAGTTGGTGGTAGGAGAAGAGATTGTAGGAGACCCTCGGACCCATCCAACCGGGAGGAAGCCACCAAAATTGGGGGGGGGGAGAACTGAGGAAAGTCGTAATGTCGCCTGTATGGTGCTCAAGGTCTTTGCCATCTTGTACTCCTAGCCACGATGAATTTCGTAGGCTTGTTCTGGTGTTACAAATAAGATATATCAGACAACAACGACAGCAAGTCAAGGAGACCATCTGATGTCAACATGATATTTTTTTTTCTAAAGTAAGTGTTGTTGATCTCAGTTTAAACTGGTTCTAAATTACGCTAATTGCAATCATAAATGCACATTTTTTTCAGTATTAATAAATTCAATCATGTGAGTTGTTCAAATGTTTACTTTCGGTTGCTTCTACATCTCGTAAAGTTACAATATAATTCCAGTGTTCAGAAACTATCCTGGTTTAAAATATCAGCTTTTATTCTGTTATGCACGTTTCATTGTTTTTTGTTTGCTTCTGGAAAATTTATTCTTTTAAATTTTTGACAGGTGTCATGACTGCATTCATATTGTTACTAAGTTACTACTAATGTTAGGAACTCGACTAAAATTCATACTGAGTATTTCCAACAATATATTTGTAAGAAATGCTTTTTGATAATGCTAGATAGAAGATTAAATACCCCAAAAGAAATTTAATTGCTATACGATGAATAAATTAACTGTCACAGGCGAAAGGAAAATTTAATTGATAATCATAATACTATCAAAATAAAATAAGCTTAGGTGAAGTAAAACTGGATATTAATTATTGGCACTTCCATTTAAGATTTTTGGAGTTGCGTTCTTTATAGTCTACGCAATATGCTATACATATACCTAAATATTAAGGGAGGATAATTTTATAAATAAAGTTTTAATGAGGCGTTCATAAAAATGGCATTTAAAAATATATGTTATTGTTAGGTACGTAACTGAAAAGAGTTTACAAATCAACGCATGCGTCTGATGAAGGACAGTTTCATTTTTTCAGTGCGTTTAATCACATGAGTGACGTCATGAAATTATGTTTCATCTAATGCAAATCGGAACCACTCATTAGCCTCTGCAATAGTTTAATTTCGGAAAGTTGCAGTAATAGTTATTGTTGATAACAAGGTTTAATTTTTGATTGATAATGATATGTAAGGTTCCCTTTTTGGCACCATGACATATTTCATTACGTTTCCATGAAATTTATCAATGCAGTCTGGAGAGTGTTTCCAATACAAAATACAAACGAAACAAAAAATACAAAAAATCGCTTCTTTAGCGAAATCGCGCTCTATCTAATCTTTTCTCTTCAAAAGCTTAAATACTCTCGTTCACCTAGCAAACATCGTAGCGAAGAAATGCGAGGGGAAATAAGAGAAATCAGAAAAGGCACCAAAATTAAAGTAACTGACCCTATAACGTAATATCGAGTGGTTCACACTGCATGAAGTAAGAGAATGATATGTAACTATTAAAGCGATACATGTTTACATATATAAATGTAGCCCAAAACTCGCTTCTACAAATGATCTTAATCAGTTCTTTTACCGATCTGTGACAGAAATTCGAAGAATATTTCCTCTTTCGATAAAGGCAGAAAACGGAATTATAGCTTAATGTCTCTTTTTTTATTTTAAATAACAGTATGAATTATTTTAAAACAGCATATAAATTTAGAGGACCTTTGATGTTCTGATTGTTTCCGAAAAACTATAATATCAAAAACGAAAGTATGCCGCTTTGAGCAAAGTGTCAAATTTCTTCACATTAATCTTAAATGGCAATCAGTTTCCTAAGATAGTAAACAAACAAACAAAAAATTAAACCAACAAATGCCATATATGGTCGTTCCTCTTCTAGATCGTCGTCACCTCCATTCTGTTACCTAAACTCTGCTAATTCAGCTCAACAAATACAAAATATGCAGCATTCTTAACTCCTTTTCTTTACTCTATAGAATCTCAGATTTGGAAACTGAACTCTCTGTACGTGTTTTAACGATCATCCTGCTTTATACTAATCATATAAGTCTTAATTTAACGCATCTTATACTTTATTCACTCTTTGGTAGTTACGATAAATTATGTTTGGCACCCTGGGAACTCTCCTATATAACCCGCATAAATTAATAATAATGTCGGTTCTTAAAGAGGTTTCATCAATGACCTTTGAAGTTATTGAATTTACATATCAATTGCGTCTCGCTTATCCAACTTCAGATAGTTATTACAGTATATGTAAGAATTTTGTGAGCATTTGTTTCTAAATATGTAGAGACATTACGTATTTTTTTAAAGCAGGAGAGATGAAAAATGAGGAATGCCCTCGCTGGGACTCGAACCGCGGACCTCTCGAATACGTGCCGAGCGTGATGACCACTACAAAAAAAAAACACTACACTAAAGCTTGCTAAGAAGGCGGGAGAAACACCTTATATACTCCCACTTTTAAAGGGCGACTGGGATTTAAGGGACGCAATTGACAAATCCTGGCGGTGAAGAACCATCATTCACCACCCTTTAGTTCAGATGCCACTGTAGATTTGTTAGGTTATTTGGAAGCAGGAGTACAGGAAAAATGAGCAATGCCCTTGCAAAGACTCAAACCACGGAAACCCGAATACACGTCGAGCTTGCTCACCACTACACCACGAAGACATTATAAGAAGGCGGGGGAAATATCTTATAACTTTGATCAATTTTATCCTCTCATTCAAACTTTATGCTAATATTGCAATTCCTTCGAAGTCAGTTAATTCATTTAAATTTATTTTAAGCGATAAAATGTTTCCCATGAAACAATTCATACAATTTAATATTTACTTCTCTTCAAATATGTATATAAATTCTAGCACATCAATGTTTTAGGTTTGCTCTTTAGCGTCATTAGGTCATTTTGGAGCAGGAGACATGTAAAATGTGCTGTGCCCTCACCGGAGATTTAAACCCTGGTTTTCTCGAATATGCGTCAAGTATGCTTCCAATTACATCACGAAGGCATGCGGAAAGCAGGGAGAAAATACCTTATAGTTATAATAAAATGAAAGGCATATATATAGCACATATGCACGCTTTCGCTAGTGTAAACATTCCTCCTTGCTTTTCTGCATCAAATGGAATATTGTGGAGAAACCGATTTACAGGTATAACGTCTCTTCCTTTAAATATTTATTAGCAGTATATACGTAAAATAGGTGCTTCTGAATGCGATCATGTTTGTCCGCGGACTACTTCGACAGCATTAATTGAATTACAATGTTAAACGATAAAAACAGTAGAAGTAGTAATGCAATTTAACTGATTAATTATAAATGCAACAAGAAACGTATACTTAATTGCTTCACAGAATTTTAATTAGGTAAACTCAAAAATGTGTTTATGAAACTGGTCGTAACGTCTTTAACGCAAAAGTTTATTTATAAACTGTTCATAACGCTTCAGGAAACGATTTGACAGGTGACATATTCCGTACTGTAAATACTTGAAAGGCATCTTTAATTCACTTCAAGAGAATACGCAAATATAAAACTCAAAATTAGGCAAAAAAAAAAAAA
>KK119845.1:1163534-1201752 GCA_000611955.2 Stegodyphus mimosarum
AAAAAAAACTGTTTAGTGTAGATGCTTTCAAAAGCGTAAGGTTCTGCGAATATTTTTCGCTTCTAAAGAAGAAAAACCTCTGTCTAATCACTTCTCACAATCAATACAGTGGTTCGAAATCTACGCTAAAGTAAAATTACTTTTTTCCCTAATTTTAAATGGTTAACTGAAAGCAAAAGCAAGCTGTTTGGCGACTTAATTTCTTACTTGGAGACATTTTCCTAACACTTCGCAATTTTTATAATCCATTTGACCTCGTCTAGCGAATTTATCTCTTATCTGGTGAGTTTATTTAAGTTTAAAAATATTCCAGAACACTTTGATAATATTAATTGAATATTTAAGCACAATTAGCGATGAAATTTACAGGTTTTCTTGTACAATCGGAGGAACATCTCCAATTCAAGGACAATATCAGAATAATAACATTAACTGCCATCTTACCAAGTGGCGACCGCTTTATGTAACAGCAAGATAGTAAAAATATGTGCATGCATTAAACGTATATATTTTGAAAGCTTTTTTAAGTGTATTTACTGCAGTTCTTATAGTTCCATGTTTAATGGTTTACAAAAATTTTCTAGGTGTTATGAATACTTTAATGATCCCATTTCTTTGCGTTATGCATTTAACTTAGCCCTATGCTAAATGCGTAATGACAAAATCTAAACGTTAGCCGGTCATAAATTATTCTTATTTTTAATTGAAATTTCAAGAATTGAAGGCATGCGATTTTCCGAAATACGAAAAGGAACAGTTGGAATCACACAAAAAAGAATAATTATAATGTTAATTTCTCAGCTAAATGACAGCATCACACATTTGGAGAAGGCATGGATGCTTGTAAATGTATAGTATATGTGCAGCATGAGGCACTCGAAATCTATGGCTAGCCGAACGTCCTCTCGAGAGGTTGAGGGTGAAAGGGTGTCCGCCGAAAACATCGCGGACGAAAACGTCGCGAAGAAAACAACGTAAGGCAAAAACGTCGCGGAGAAAACAACGCAAGGCGAAAACGTCGTGGTACAAAACATCGTCGTCGAAACTATCGTGGTAAAAAATAAAGTACCTATAAATCATTGCATGACGATAACGTCGCGGATATGCGTTTTTCAGGCTTTAATAATTGTAAAATTTAATAATTGTAAAACTTCGCATAATGATTTAGTGAGCCAAAGATGCAAAGAAGGATAGTTTTTATTTCCATATTTTTTTATTAATTAATAAATATTTGCTGAAAATGCAAAATGGAAACTTAAACATAGAAAATTAATGCAACTTATAGCACTTGCTAGAATTTTAAATTGACATAGTTAACAAACCAAAGCTCATTAATAAATTATTTTTTATAAAGTTTTACTGCTAATTTTTCATGAAAAGTATAATTTAAAAAAAGAATAGAAAAAGAAATATAAGTTAAGTAACTGCATGAACGTATCTGTAAAAATAGTTAAGTTTATGAGGTTCAACTCTTTAAATCTAAAATTCTAACTCCGAAACCCACGAACATTTAACAAGCGAATATTCGCTTAAGTGTTAACAGAACACGTGAGACTTAAGAAGGGTTCAAAACCCTTTATTATTCAGTATATTTACAATCAGTTCCGACTTGGAACTTTACATAAGCGCCACTCAGGCTTGAACTTAAATACTAATAATGTGAACTAAAACTAGCTTAACTAAAGCTCTTAAAAAATATAGCCGAAGCTATCAGAATCTAGCTAGTTGGCCCCTAAGTATTAATTAAATCGGCGAAGCTTAGCGAGGGCCTAAGATATGGTCGAGCGTAATAACAGCTAAGAGAGATATAGCCAGAAGGCAAACGCGCGCTAGTCAGGAAATCAGACCCTCTCTGTCTGAAGTCGGTTAAGTCACGACTTAAATAGTACTTATTCTCATTGGCATTATCTGAGTTTCTGAAATCCCATTCTGGCAGGAAATTGTAAGCTGAAATTAGAATGAGATAGGAAAGATACGAAACTTAAAATAACTGTTAATTAACATAAGGGAAACCTTACAAGTTAATTATGAGATTATTGTCTTCCCTTTTGTTAATCTGATACTCTGTGAAATTTATTTCACGTTTTGTTAGAATTTCTTATTTTTTAAAAATACATTAGTTAATAAAAAATATGGTACTAAAATTATCTTTCTTTCCACCTTGCGCTCATAAATCATTATATGAATATCCATTTAGAATTATTAAATCCTGAAAAACGCATGTCTGCGATGTTATCATCATGCGATGATTTGCGGTTATTTTATTTTTTACGACGATATTTTCGACGACGATGTTTTTAAACTGCGAAGTATTTCAATCGCTTCATTTTCGACTACGACGTTTTGTGCCGCGATGGTTTAGAACTGCGATGTTTTGTCTTTGCTTTATTTTCTTCTACGATGTTTTGTACCATGACGTTTTCGCTTCGCGTTGTTTTCTCTGCGACGTTTTCGGCTGTAACCGGTGAAAGAGAGTCGGACTCATCCCCCCGTGGTCTTCGCCTTCAAAACTGGAGCGGAGCTGGGCTAAGTCGTATTATCACCTTGTAATATCCTAGATAAATTAGAGTTTTTCAAGAGTTAGAATACTGAAGAGCTGTATAGCGAATATTATCTGACTTCTTATAAGTGAAAGATCCAAAGAAGCTTAAATTACCCTTTATTCCAACCCAAAATAAGTTAATGGCCTCTCCTAGGGCTTAAAATAAGCCTCCACTTGGGCTTTAACACAAGATAGAAAATATTACACTAATCTAATAGTGACTAAAATAAACCAGCCGAAGCTTCACAGAATTAACTAACATAGTTTAGTTGGCCCTTATTTAAGATCTTTGGCGTCTACTACCAGGCACAAAACAGTACGGCCCTATAAGAGTAAGTTTAGATTAGTAGCAACAACGTGGCAGAAAGGCGGAACAAGCGCTCGTACTGCAGTGACCCAGACTTCAGCTCAAATACTCGTTTCTACGAAACCTCATTCTGGCAGGAAAAACGTAGGTGGAAAATGGGAAGGTAAAGGAAAGCTTTGTACAACATTAAAGATAACTATTAGAAAGAAAATAAACCCTACAGCTTGTACGGTGCCCAAGGCTACTACCAACGACAAGCGCAATTTTGCCTTCTTGTGACGACGAATTTTGTTGGCTTGCTCTAACATCAGACAAAGGGGATTATTCACAATAACAACGACAAAACTGCCTACCTATCTGCAATATAACCTCAACGGAAATTCTGTTAAAATAATAAAAATGGACAAACACAAAAGTTTCACAAAATGAGTGAAAATAGTCTTATAAGCTAGTAATGGTTTTTTAAAAAGGTAGTTGTGATAAATTACCAGTTCTTACTTTTACAAATAAACTTCCAAATTTCGAAAACAGCTCTCCTTCCCTCTTTTATGTTGTACAACTTTTCTTCTTTCTTATTGAAATAAACTGGATTTAGATTATTGAAAACCCTCTAAAATGAACACCCACGGCTCCAGACAGTTTTAATCCTGCACCAAGGTATTAACTTCAGAGAAAAGGATTACAGCGATATCTGCGTCGTTACTTAATTATGCTCTCAGAAATACTTGCCTCTACCAAAGGTGGTAATCTTAGTGAGATGCTTATCTGAGCGGTTTAATTACATATATATCCTTTCGTCTATCTTATTTCCGTCACATCAATCTCATTAATGTTTTGCTTAAATTAATCTTCAACTTTTTTCTTTCCTTTGAACTTATTAGAAATAGTTTCCTACTAAATAAAGAATTTTTTTTAATGAAAAGAAATACGCTATAGAAGTAATTGGATTTAAATTCCTTTTCAGAAAGTTTTGTATTTAGTAAATTAAATACTCGAATATCAGTTTAAAGATAATTATCAAATTTTTAATTAAAATAGATGATTGATCCTCGAAGAATCTTCCGCTGGTTGTCCTTTAGGGACTAAGAAACTCATTTCAGATACTGAAAAATAATAGTCGTTGGTATTTTTTCAGAAGTATGTTAATTAGGAAAAAATTAAAAACATCAAATAAAGAGTTTAATTTCGAAAGTCTGTCAAGCGTTTTTTTTAATCTCAAATGTGTGAATTTTTATTTTGAAGCTCTGGAGGTATTAAATTAAAAAATAAATCTTTCTTAAATGTGTTTCAATGGTAATAACACTAAATGATATAATTAAAAATTCTTATGTAAATAATTATTTAAAAATATATTTATTAGCGTGGCTTAATTCGTTTAAACAAAGAATGAGACGAATACTTTCGTGTAGCGTTTGGCAAACGTTTTCCAAGAACAGACTACTTTTATGAGTTAGAATATTCTGCAGAAAAACCTTACTTTTGCCCCTTTGAAAGTAACTTTTTTAGCATGCATTACTATTGTTATACTTATATCTTTCCCAAATGCAATTAATTTAAATTGATTTGTTTTAAATTTGTATTTAAAATTTAGTTAAGAGAAGAAAATTTATTTTTGTATTTAATAATTGAAAATTAAATAAATTTTGGTATTCGCGTAATGAGAAAGGTGAACTTGCACGTTCTTGCATTTTTGTTCTATGCTTAGAAAAATAAATTCATATTTGCATTTAATCGTTAATAATTAATATATTTATTGAAGAAGTCAAACGGTAGGATACAAACTCAGCGAAATTTAATTGAAGAACCCCTTTCTTATGTAATCAGAAGACCCTTTTCTTAATGCCAACTTCCGCAAACGAACAATTGAAGCCCCACCTTATATACAAAAGCTGAAATAAAACAAAGCAAACCCACTAACTCCGCGAGTTTGGATTTTGCTTTTAGTTGCAAGAGGATGGGTGCTACAAAAAGTCATTTATCCGTATTATTGGGATACTTCAGAGACCTCAACCTTCTACTTTCATTTATCAGATGTTGTAATTTGTGCATACACATCACATATTAAATTAAAAATATGGTATATGCTAAAGTAAAAAGGCATTTCTTAATGATTAAGTTATTGCTTTTATAATGCTTAAAAAACTAATGAGCCAAATCTTGTTTATTCTCCAAAGAATTAAAAAATTTCCAAGTAGTGGAATACATATATCAGTCTTGACCTACATAAAACCATTAGATTAATGACATACATAAAACTGAGTATGCTTATATATATATATATATATAAAAATATATAAATCCTATTAAATATCGGATTTACAGCGCACCTTAAATCAGTTTTCATGCCTAAATATTAACAAATCTTGTTAGATAGTGTACAATAGTTTTAACTTTTAAATTTATCATTTAAATAAATAGTTCTAATTTACTTTAACATATCCTCTTTATAAAAACCAAAAATTAGGTTTGTTAAGCGATTCTAAATTCACTCGAATAGTATTGTAATAAATGTCAAATTAAGCTTTCCATTTTTAATCATTGAAGTTATTTTAAAGGTATTTAATTTTCTTACAAATTCTATGTTTTGATAGTAGACATGTTTTTATACTTATTTTTTTTTCTAATTACCATAACAGTATTTCACTCTGCTCTTCCTTTGACTTTCGAACTCCATTTATTCATATCTTGGGATTTCAACTTCCTCTTCATCCATTTCATTTTCATATATTCTTGTATGACATTCAAGTTTTCATGTATCTAGAATTTGTATGTTTCTGTATTGTATTTATGTCAACTTATATTTAAAATGATAATTTTCATAAACTTTTGCATCATAATTTCAGTTAAAGGAAAATGTTTCTAAAACTTTGTTACAAATTAATCTTGAATATGCAGCTTATTTTCCAATCTTGTTTCAGGTTTAATTTTATATAAAATAAATGCATTCAGGTTTAATTTTTTATAAAATTAATATATTCAGGTTTAGTTATTTATAAAATTATTTAAAGATGATCGCTAAAGCACTTTGTTTCCCGATTTATAATATACCTCATTTATAATGTCTATAAAATTTTGGGCAGTATTGGAATGGACAGTAAATATTCCTAATGCTATATACATTTAGATTACAAACATTTAAATTCCCATTTCCCTTTTCATTGATGCTTTAAGTTATAATCCGAATATTTCATAATGGCATACAGATAAGTTTAACTCATTTAACAGACATGCAAATCTATAATTCAGCATGCTTTTATGCTTACAAATACTGTATCTTCCCTTTTGTTTAATATATTTTTTAACATATAGAGTCTGATCAGCCTAATTTCAAGCGGTCGTACAACCAGGCGGTAAAGTCACTAAACACTGGCAGTTCGATAGGAATTCCAAATCCTAGTGATACCCTAGCTCTTTCTTTCATTGTACATATTAAATATGAAACATTTCACTGTAAATATTTCAGTTTAAAAAGTAAAAGTGTTTTCAAAATTTCATCTTTAAAAATACTACAGAGTTTTATAAATTTAAATACAAAAGCTAATTTTCACCTTTGCCTTAGCATATCGCTTTGTAAATCCCATTAATAAGAAAATAGTAAGTAAGGAATAAACTCGGTTTCTATGATTGATACCCTGGTGCAAATTATATGCATTTTTTCTAAAAACACAGACTTTACAAGGAAATCAAAAAATTATGGATTCTTTCTCCATCTAATTTGAGTAATATGTTTATTCCGGAATTTTTCTGAAAGTACCAAGTACTATCCTTTAACATCTTTATTCCTGAACTATTCCGGAGTTGAAGTTTTATACATTTCTTTCGATTGATTTTGATTTTAGAGAGTCATTATTTTTTTAAGCAGGAGAAGTGAAATATATGCAATGCCTTCAAGCGAATCGAATCTGAATCTCTCGAATAAATGCTGAAAGTGCTACTTTTGCACCACGAATGCATACTGGAAGGAGGAAGAAAATACCTTACATACTCTCCCTTTTAAAGGGCGTCTGGGGATTAGGGGACCCAGTTGCCAAATTCGGGTGGTGACAAATTATCTGACACTACCTTTTAGATCGAACATCACTGCAGCGTCATTAAGTTATTTTGAAACAGGAGTCATGAAAAATGAGCAGGCCTTGAACGTGGACTCCTCAATTACATGCCGAATATGTGTGTTACCATTATCCGTTACACCACGAAGGCATGATGAAACGAGCGAGAACGTACCTTTTAATTTATTGGTATATGCAAGTATGTATGTTTTTGTTGCTTATATTGTTGCACTTAAAAATATCAGGATCGACTTTCTGAAGAAAGAGACACGATAAAAAGGTAATCAGTTCCATTACTACAATTCCATAACATAAAGTATATGAATGCAAGTAAAAAAGCAGAGGCCAAAGGTAGTAAAATAAGGCCAAAGGTAGTAAATCACCTTTCAAATGTTTTTTGAAACAGGAGCATAAATCGTACATTTAGTATAAAAATTTAGAAGCACTAGTAGAAAATTCACAGCTTAGGAATTTGAAAAGCCCAGTAAAATTTCAAACTTTTATCCTTAGACAAGATTAAAAGTATGAAGAGTTTGAATTCAATTCTCAATTCGGAAACTGATCTAACGTATGATACCTGCAGATCACTATTTTTTACGTTTTCTGAGAAAAGAAAAGGATTTCGAATTTTCTTCTAAAATTCTTCAAAGCGTCTCTAAGTTTATCAGATCAAAATTCTGTTCTAAATGCGCCAAATTTAGGAAGATGTCGCCAAATGGTCGACCTGTCGTCTAAGCCAGAAAAATGTTAGCAAGTGATGGAACATAATTTACTGGAGTTATTTGCAAGATTTCAAGGATTTCCTGCATCGAATTCAACAACATAAAGCCTTGTAAATTAATTAAGCACAGAATTTCGAAATTATTACAAAAAATAAACAGGTAAAATGGCCAAATATGTAAGAAATATACACAGAATTATAAGGAAGTGAAGTTTAAAGTAATTAATTATGATTGTTATAATTAAATTAACGGAAAACTTAATGAAAATAATGAAAAATGTTATATTATGAGAAAAAAATAATTATATATATTTACAACAATATATTAATGATACATGTCATTTCACCTGTTTTCTTTCTTCATTATTTATTTACATAGATTTTGTTTTGCGTATTTATACTTTTCTCTTACTTGTCTGTATTGGTTTTGGAATATTTTTCATGTTTTACTTTCTTTCCTTAGAGATTACTGACTTTTTCGCTTTTTAAGCTGCATAACTTGTTTAGCAAATAATGAGAATAAACTTCTGTGTTTGGAAACATAGAACGAACTTCTGCTACTACAAGTTAATAATTTTCAAATTAATAATTATAATTTTATTTTCAGTTTTGATATTTCTTTTTGATGTTTTTGTTGTCTTTGTCCTTCAGTGTGAAAAAAATTTCAGCTAACCAAATTATTTTAAGATCAATATTTTAAGATTTTAAGATTATTTTAGATCAAAATACTATAAATGTTATTATCTAATCCAATGTACAAATGCTAAAAAAATTTTTACAACAAATTAAATAATTAGGTTTGCCAACAGTGTGAACTAAAGAGAATTTGTTAGAATTCGAAGAAATAAAAGAACGTGTAGTTTTAATTTGTTTGAGTTTTTATTGAAACTATTCTTTATTTTGTTATGCAATCAACTTTAGTTTTTTATTCATCTTTAGAATTCAATATTAAAAGAATTATAAAATACAGTTAAGGAATAAATAAACATTCTATGCTGCTGTTACACTTGTTCAAGAAAATGGCGAAGAAAATGGTTAAATGTACACATTTTTGGTCTCAAATCGTTTAATGGCAGCAGTATTCCGAGAAACGAAATAACAAACATACTCTGATTTCAAACTATCTTCAAGTTACAATATACGAGGCACGTCCAGAAAGTAAGTTCCGTTTCAATTTATCTCCGCTGCAGCTCTGCGATCGCAGTTCCGCACATGCGCAGTAGACGCTCTGTATCAAGGAGAAGAAACGCGCGCCATTTGGAGATCGCTGTCAGTCACGTACGCTTTGTTGTGCTTGTTTACAATGTCGGTGTTGATTGAAAATCCCGCCGCTTGTGAAATCAGATCTGTGATTCGTTTTCTGAATGCGAGGAAAGTGAAACCTAGTGAAATTTATCGGCAAATTTGCGATGTTTACGGACCAAAAGCGATGAGTGATTCAATGGTGAGAAGATGGGTCCGAAAGTTCAATGACGGACGTAGTGATGCGCACGATGAAGAACGAAGTGGGCGTCCATCTTTGGTTACAGAAGAACTGGTTCACGCGATTGATGACAAGATCCATGAAAACCGAAGGTTTACAATTAGTGCTCTCGCTATGGAATTTCCCCAAATTTCACGATCACTAATGCATGAAATTGTTACCGAAAAACTGAAATTTCGTAAACTTTGCTCACGTTGGGTACCAAAGATTCTTACTGAGCAACACAAAACAAAACGGATGGGTAGTGCACTTCAGTTTTTGACCCGTTATGCTGAAAGCGGTGAAGAATTTCTGACACAGATAGTCACAGGAGATGAAACTTGGGTTTCTTACGACACCCCTGAAAGTAAGCGGCAATCAATGGAATGGAGGCACACTTCATCCCCAGCAAAGGTTAAGCCGAAGCAAATCTTGACACCTCGAAAAATGATGTGCACAGTGTTCTGGGACTGGAAAGGCATCTTACTCATTAATTTCTTACCGCGTGGTCAAACAATCAGAGCAGATGCTTATTGCGAGACACTTCGGAAATTGCGCCGTGCAATTCAGAATAAGCGCCGAGGATTGCTGTCAAAAGGTGTTGTTTTTCTTCACGACAACGCACGACCACACACTGCAAATGTGACGAAAAACCTCCTACAGGGATTTGGCTGGGACGTGTTTGACCATCCTCCGTACAGCCCTGACCTCGCTCCTAGCGACTTTCATCTGTTCTTACATCTTAAGTCTTTCCTTGGCGGTCAACACTTTAACAATGACGACGAGCTGAAAGAAACTGTTTCCAACTGGTTGAAGACACAGGCGGCAAATTTCTATGAAGAAGGTATACAAAAACTTGTGCCACGCTATGACAAATGCCTGCAATATTTCGGCAGTTATGTGGAAAAGTAGTTTAAGAGTTGTTGAATTTTGTGCAATAAATAACTTTTCTGTAGCTGTACACAATTTACTTTTATTACCAAACGGAACTTACTTTCTGGACGTACATTGTATTAATACATTTCGTTTTACCATAAAATATTTAAGATGATCTTTAATTAGTGCTTTTTCTCTGATTGAAGGAGTTTCAACAGCATTATTTTGTTTATCATTCCTTATATTAAATATAGACATTATAAATGAATTCAGATATTAGAAATAGAATATTTTATTTTAAAATTAGTATACAAATATTATTATTAGATATAAATGCCAGAGTAGAAGGCAAAGAAAAAACGCTTTAAATATTTTCATTGTGATTATTCCACCCAGATAATTTTATTAGGAAATATGTAGCTGTGTTTGCTGGAAGTCAACAAATGATTTTTATACGCTGTATAAAGGCCTATCAAAAGCGCACAAACTCTTAATTTATTGATATAAGCTATGATTAACGTAAAAATTCCGAGAAATTTACGCAATGTGGCATATGGATAGTATTCCGCAAGTTAATACAATCCATATACTAAAAATACTAAATATAATATAAATAAAACTAAATATATATTTAGTTTAAATAAAATTAAAACTAAATATATATTTAGTTTAAATCAAAATAAAACTAAATATATATTTTAGTTAAAATAAAACTAAATATATATTTAGTTTTATTCATTTTACATTCTACCGCTGAAAACTAAAGTTCTAAAATTATCCTTGCAAATAATGCTTTTAAATTAACTCAAGTAATGCTGATTTACGTATTTTGTTTGCTATTATTTTGCCATTTAGCGCTTCGACGTATTCTGTTGTTACATATACTTGTATGCTGCACAGACAAAAGTACCACAGTTACATATCTCCTGTTCTACTGGGCCTATTGATGAAATTCAGACTGTGTTTTTCATCTCTCGAAAGTGCGACTTAGGCTACGTATTAGGTTTATATATAGCATTGCCCTAACTTAGGTATATTGACTCAAAACAGTACTTTTTCTGTTTTCTAACCCATTTTTTGCATATTTCGAGTCTACGACTCAAATTATGTCTAGATATTAAATTTTGTAATTTTGGGTGAAAAAGTTATGGAGAAACTAAAAAAATTATCTTTGAGGATTTTTTTTCAGTTTGTGCCAAGCATAATTCACTTGGCGATCTTCTTAATTTATAGAAACCTTTTCCTCATCTTTTCTTTCATGTCCACGAGCTGGACAAAAGTCATCGTTCACACTTTTAAATAATTTTAGCAGAGTGCCTAAAACACATTTTCGTTATTATCGCTTATAATAAATATGCCGAATTTCAAAACGCTCCAAAATGTTAATTCAGTTAACTCTTAAGAAATTTTGAATTAAAAACTGTAAAATTTTGCAGGTATGCTTAGAAATATGTCTACTTTAAGATGGCAAAACTTTTATAATTAAAAATGTTTTTCGAAAATATCATAAAAATTATTAAAAAATACAAATTTTAAAAATAAATCATAAAAAATTGGTGATTTTATTCGGAATAAGCCTAAATTTCGAAATATGAAAAGGCGAATCAAATAGGTCTATTAAAAAAAAGAGATATTAATAAGTATATACCAAATCCAATTAACACTGAGAAGCTAAATCTTTGACAGCTACGTTTTTAAAAACTACTCACGCGAATTTTACAAAACTTGGCAGTTTGGCATAATATAAGTCATAGAAGAGAATTATGGAAAACAAACTGGCATGCCATTTCAGAAAAAGTGTGTCAAAATACCTATATTAGAACAATGTTATATATAAATCTAATACATATTCTATGTCGCCCTTTCGAGACATAACAAACGCAACTTAAATTTCGTCAATCGACCCAGTAAAACGGCAGATGTAGGACTGTCTCATTTTTTTTGTGCACGATACTTTAAAATTTTTTGATTTAAAATTTGACGTCACCTTTCTTAAATTAAGCCAGGAAGACTGTACTGATACGGTGGCTAAATTTATAACTGTCACATGTTTTACTGAATAAATGAAGAAAAAGTAAAATATAAAATCTTTTGAAATTCTCTCGTTAAGTCTGAAGTTCGTCCCTTCGTTCTTTTGAAGTTAAAATACTTGCTGGTTGAACTTCAGAATCTTTTGCCATTGCACAATGCCAGAAAAGGTTTGGCTAGCTATTTTGAACGGAATGATGAAATGCAAGAATCCGCAATGTATTCTGGGCCGTCTCACTGATTTATTTGTTCAGTAAGGACGAAGACAATACGGGTATTGATTAAACCTTCAAAACCAAATGTTAGATTCATACTGGTTTATATTTCTATGAGCTTGATGTAATGCGTTATACATTCATGTTCCAATAAATAAGCATAGAGGTGTTGCAACAGTTTCATTGAGTTGAAATCATATTCAAAAACAGTGTAAAATAAATAGAAAAAACAAAGACTGAATTTAAAATACAAATCCTGGTATATGTGATTCTAAGGTTTGTTGTATAAAATTGTTGTCTCAGAAGAAAATGAAAGAATAAATATGAAATGTGTTTAACGTATTAAGACCATTGAAGCCATTCTTTCTAGGTTTCTTAAATGAAGTGTTGATCTCTATCTCTCATATAAGACAGGGAGAAAATAATACAAATTAAGTTACATAATGAAAGAAAAATAAAGACATACATAATAAATGTGCTAACCTGACACATAATTTAGTTCAGTCATCATTTCATAATTAAATATCAATATCCAGTTCTTTGACAAACTGAATTCACACTTTTAATTGCATATTATTAAAATTAGATTAATAACTTTCATAAAATAGTTCCTACTTGCCTTTGCAAACTTTCTTTTACCTATTTCACTCACTTGCAATGTTTGCTTTTCAGTAAGATCAGATGAAAAAATCTGATGTGTACACCACATGACTTCCTTATACGGAATATTAAATTATACGCAACTTTCCTGCATTTAATTTAAACATATTATATTAACAGTTAGCTAATTTTGAATTAAATCTACTTCGTCGATAGCGCATAAACTACAATGGAATAAATGCACTGATTAAAGTTCACTATATTTATTTACCATAGCCACACTTCGGTGTTAATTCACTTAACAGCGTTACACCTAATTCATTTTATAACTCATAGAGCGAAAAAATTATAGGATCTTAAGAATTACCACAAGTTCTATTCAAATACTATAATAAATCTAAGACGATGTACAAAACAAATTAAACAAATAAAAAAGAAAGAATATTTCATGGACGATTCAGTGCAGCTTACCTAATGCGCATGTGCCACTAATTAATTCAGTTCTCACTTCGCGGTAAGGCAAAAATACATAAAAATTCAAAATGTTTTCATTAAAAATTGAAGAATATAGAAAAACATAAAACACCAAGTACAGTTAAAACAATTAAAAAACAATTTTTGCAAATAAAATTACAAATGGTACGCAAAAACCAGCTAATAACTTCTTTCGCAATAATGAAAGACTACATTGCTTTGTTGTTGCAAAGCATAGTTTCTCTAGATTGGCAACAAAGCCACTATTCTGCTGAGTTTCAAATGTAAACAAATATGCCCGCAATCATAACCAAGAATTAGGCTTAGTTGCAATTAAAAAACTTTTAAATTGTTAATAATTCCACAATTATTGCATGCAGGTTAACTAAAAGCATAAAAATCTTAACCGAAAGATAAGAACAACATAATTCAATCATTTTCAAAGCCAAAAATGCACAATTTACAAACATATAATTAATAATAAAGAAACTATAATAGTGCTACCAACTGCAACCAAAATGCGAGGTGCACATCTACATGTTATAGCAGACCTATATACAAAATTTCAATGTTCTGAGGCTCCTTGTTTTTGAGCTATGCGAGATACGTACATATATACGTAAATAGGTACGTACACACAGACGCCACAAAAATATCGCTTCAGAATCCATTTTAAATCAGTTTTATCATTTTTTGGGGGAAAAGAGTTTTTTATTCTGTTCTTAACGTACAAATGTCACTCAGAAACATCCTTAAATTGCATTCGATAGAGCTCAAAATAGATATTTTCGTTGAAATATGGTACACGAATTTTTTCGAGATTACAATGCTTCCTTTTTACTTCGTACAAGGAAGTAAAAATGGGGCTTTAATAAGAAATGCGCAGACTTAAAAGAGCTTTAAAATAATTGCTTAAATAGAATATTTTGACAAGTAAATCTGATTCATTTAATATTTTCCTTAAATTTATTTAAAAACGCTTTTCCAAATTAAGTTCGTTTAATCAAAGGAATTAAATCTCTTAAACGAATTAAAATATTTGCTAAATCTTAAGAAATGTTTAGCCTAACATATATTAATTTCAATCATATTAATGTTCTAAACTTACTGAAATCTTATTTTTCACATGTGGTTAATATATAGATAAACAGTACTCAGTTTATGCCAATGAAAACTTGGATCACCTGTGAAACTAAATTCAGGAACATATGTTATCTAAATTACTTCATCCATATTTCTGCTTTCAACTTTTAACGCATCCTAAAGTTATAACCAATAAAATATGACTAATTGATTTAAATAAATTGGGTAATTACGTACATAAATTATAAAAAACACATTTCTGCGTAACTTATTACATTTCCCTTTTGGCAAAACCTATCTTAAGATTGATTGTTAATTATGTGAGAAAGATATAAGCATTTTGAAATAAACGAATATGATTTCAGCTTTTAAAATAAATTTAGTATTGTAATTAGCATGTTTTATTCCTTGAAAAAGAGAGAAAAAACCCTCTTTAACACTTTTCGGTAAATGCTTCATTTAAAGGGGAAAATTAATGAAAAAGGTACCTTAAGATGAAGAAACAGAAAAATTATAGAAAAGCAAAATATAGAAAAATAAGTATTAAAATACAAAATAGGTTTTCAAGTATTAGTTTTGGAAGAAAAAGATTGGTATTAAGTTCGAGTTGTTGAGTTTTAATATATAAGAAAGGCTTCAAAGACATATAATTCAACAATGAATAAGCATATTCGCGCAAGAGGTCCTCATATTATTAACTTTAATAAAGTTAGGAATAAGAAATAAAAATTGTTGAACGATGAAATATTCAGTAAATTTCTGTTAGCTGCCATAATATCCATGTTATTTAACTCGAATGTTTAGAGCTACTGTAATATAAACCATATTTGTAAAGCTACACTAGTAACAAATAGTGCTACAAATTTTCTGAGAATTAAAGTGTAAACATGTTTACTTCCTTGTACGAAGTAAAAAGGAAGTATTGTAATCTTGAAAAATTTCTTGTCTCATATTTCAAAGAAAATATCTATTTTGACCGCGATCGAATGCAATTTAACAGGGTGTTTGAGTGATATTCGCACGGAAGAACAGAATACAAGACTCTTTTCCTCCTAAAAATTATAAACTGATTTAAAATAGATTCTGAAGAAACTTTTTGTGGCGTCAATGCGTGCGTACGTACGTACGTATGAATGTATGTATCTCGAATAACTCAAAAACGACTAGCCTCAGAACTTTGAAATTTTGTATATAGGACTGGTACACATGTAGATGTGCACCTCCTATTTAGATTGCAGTCGGCCGCAACAAAAGTATATAAATTTATTTAAATATACATATATCCACTCTATTACTCGGCTCAGTGAACTCAGTTTTTTTATTCTTATGTGGTGGTAAATTGTGCATTTTTTACTTTAAAAATGGTTGAATTACGTTATTTTTGTCTTCCTGTTAAGGTGTTTATGCCTTTAGTAAATTTGCATGCAAGGTTGGTAGAATTATCAACAATTTAAAAGTTGTTTAATTGCGGGTAAGCCTAATCATTTTTCTCATGGCGGACACATTTGTTTACATTTTAAACTTAGGAGAATATATTATTAGTTGCCAATCTAGAAAAACTATGCTTCGTAAGAACAAAGATAACGCCTCCTTTTATTACTGCGAATAAAATCATGCTTAATCCATTCTGGAGTTTATTCGAGGAAATAAGTGTTTAAGATTTACTTCAAAATTTTTTATATAGGTAATTTGAGTTTTTATGTATTTTTGCCTTGTCAAGAAGTGAGAACTGAATTAATTGAATGAGAAATACTGAATCGTCTGTGATGAAACTGTTTTTTATTGTTTTTTTAATTTCTTTTACACATCATTTCACATTTATTATAGTATTTGCATAGAGCGTGTGGCAACAAGCTCGGGCCAGAGTGTCGCTGTGGTAAGCAAATATAGTAAATTTTAAGGAGTGCATTTGTTCTGTTGTGGCTTATGCGCTATCGATGAAGTACATTTAATTCAATCCAATAAGTTTAAATGAAATGCAAAATGTGTATAATTTAATATTCCGTAAGAGGAAGTCATGTGGTGTATACATCAGAGTTTTTAAAGTTAGGAGAATTTGGTTATAATGTAGGATACGTAAAATCTACGATACGAAACATAAGAATAAAATTATTGGTATCGTACTTAATTACCTATCATTATATATAAAATTATAACGATAACATTTCAACTCTGCCAAATCATAATATTGCAATGTTACATTAGAACAAATTTTATTTCTAGAAGATAGAATTTTTTTAATTTGATTAATAAATTTAATTACTGTGATGATTTTTTTAAATATCTTTAAGTGAAATTATTCAATAAATTAAATCATGGAAAGGGAAA
This sequence comes from Stegodyphus mimosarum, assembly GCA_000611955.2. Lineage (NCBI taxonomy): Eukaryota > Metazoa > Arthropoda > Arachnida > Araneae > Eresidae > Stegodyphus > Stegodyphus mimosarum. Next base: position 1,180,220 of record KK119845.1, read on the forward strand.
AGAATTATACAGAAGTCAGGTAGCAAAATTTTCGTTCTTTTTCGATGATATTAGTAACAACATAAAAAGACAACTTCAGTTACGTACGAAAAGCATATTTATAAGTGAACATCTATAACGCGCGACGGTGTGACTCCTATAATGGAACAATGGGCTTCTAGTAATATTTCTGTTATTTCACATGACCTTTACTGCACTTTGAGCAAGATAGTTGAAAATACTTTGTCAGGTAATTTCTTTCTCAGTTTACAAAATAATTAAAAGCATCGTGGATTCCTTGTGAAATTTTCAGTGTCAAGTTAGATCAAATATAAGCATAATTATAAAAGTCTTATCATTTTTTGTTGTAATTTTTATGAAAAAATGCTCTATAATAATAGCCAATGCACGGTTTTGTTCAAAGTGAACTTTCCTAATTTGCATTCCTACACATTTAGTGAGTTAAATTTCAAATTAATAACTGATCATTCTTAAATATGTTGCATGCATTAAACATCATCTTCAAACAAAATGAATTTATCTTATTCTAAACGAATGTATTAAATTTATTCATGTATAATTTTTGACGTTAACAGTAAGTATAATCAGATCATTCACAGCATATATTTTAAATATTACACTTTCAAAATCAAAGGAATGCAGGTAATAATCAACTAGTGTTAGTAAATGTATAATATTTGAGGCTAATTGTAGCTTGAGTCATTATCTCGATATAAACAGTATTAATATGCAAACATTTATCCGAATATGAAAGTACTACGAGAATTTTTACTAAAATGATAGCAGCATTCTTACGTCATACATATATAACTGTGAAACAAATGCAAAATAAAATGTAAAAAATAACATGTACTCATATTTTGAGGTTCAGTGATTTAGCGTCACAAGAGCAACAGAAGCTGGTTGGTCGATTTTTAAAACCCGCCCTTCAGTGGCGATACCTATGTGCACTTGTGAACTAGACGAACACGAAAACAGCATTTTGAGTCTGATGTTAAAGATGATGAAACCAGATGGTTTTACACAAGAAACAAGCAGCCGTGGATATCTGAATCAATTTTTAATTTTTGGAAAAGGACATTCGATCTGATTGAAAATAGCTAATTTCGCGCAAGAGGTCCTCATATTATTCAATACTAGTATGTGATTTGTTTATAGCATTGCTCATAGCGATGAAGAAAAGCAAATAATTATGCGACAGCTGAAAAGGGCGGTAATGAGAGGAGATTATGTTTGTGACGATATAAAAACAGTATAGTTCGTTAATTTCTTAGAAAGGACCATTGCATCCCTTTATTGCCAGTGGCTCATAAAAGTTTTGATTCTTGTATGATTGAAAATAACACGTTACATTTACTTATGTAAGTGCTGCAGACATCTGCATTTTAGAAGAAACATATACTTGAAATTAATTTTGAAAGGGTACACTTCAGAAATGTTTATTCCATGCATTTTGCTATTTCTAAATAGTCAAATTGCAGTTGTTACTTTAGGGACCGTCATAAATTTCATTCGATTAAATTACCAATACTTTACTTATGCTAAATTTTAGCATACGTGTGTGCATATACATTCACTTCTAAAAGTTAAGCACGGAGAGGAAAATACTAATTTGCGGAAGCCAATCAGAATTGAAAAGGATGCAATTCGCTGCGGAGATAGATGAAAGTATGCAAATATGGTAGGTAACAGTCAATCGCGCTTTCATGTCAAGAAATATGCAAAAAGGGCAGTCTTATAAGAAGCCAGCTTTATGAAGGGTTACAGAAGTTGATTGTAAGTGCTGATAGAAGGTGTTTAAAACTTTCGTACAATTTGTTTTCAAAACATACGTGTTTCTATGACTTCAGAAGACGAATAGAAAATTTTGAGCGCTGGCGTGCTGTGGGGCGCATTGAAGCAGGACAGTCGATCACAGATATTGCTCTTTTTTTCAACGTTCATCATTCTGTAATTTGACATTTATAGAAACAGTTCCAAACCACGCAGACAGTTGTCCGAAGGCCCATAGCCGGTCGCCCAAGGGCTACAACCCCCGCGGAAGATCGATATATTGCTATTGTAGCCAAGCGGAATCGCAGAGCGACCTGCACACGTGTGACATCTATGGTTAAAGCGTCCATTGATAAAGCGATTACTCCAGCTACTGTACGCCGAAGATTACATATGAGTGGACTGTACGCCCAGGTACTTCGAGTTTGTGTTCCTCTATCCGCCCAATCAAGAGCGGCATGATACAGTGGTGCCGGGAACATGTCAATTGGAATGTGTCTGACTGGGGCAATGTCGTGTTTACTGTTAAGTCACGATTTGCTCTGGAGCCAGATGACAAGCGTATAAGGATATGGCGTGAACAACGAACACGCAATCAGTCCCAAAACATCACCGAACATCAGGCATTCCGAGGCGAAAGCATTATGGTGTGGTCTGGGATTTCATTAGGATATTGCACCGACCTGCACAAACTGGATTCTTTGACGGCTGTCCGGTATCGAGATGAAGTCCTAGAACCCATTGTGAGATTGTTCGCTGCAGCAGTTAGCCCTACTTTTGTTTTAATGGACGACAACGCACGTCCCCATAGAGTTGACATCGTCGATGACTACCTGGAGAGTGAAGGGATTGCGCGTATGTCATGGCCAGCATATTCGCCCGACCTTAATCCCACTGAAAATGTTTGGGATGCTCTCGGCTGTGCTGTATCTTCACGTTTTCCACCTCCAGCCATTCTTATTGAGCTGGAAACTGCTCTACAAGAATAATGGCGATTGCTTAATTCTGTGGTGGTTGACCACCTAATTGAAAGCATGGTCGCAAGGTGTGAACTTTGTATACAGATGAGGGGAGGAACACATACCCTATTAATGTCCTTTTTTCATTTTATGCTGTTTATTTTCACTTTGTACATAATTCTGTTTATGTATATCATTATCTGATAACTTACAAAAATTTAATATTGTTTTTATTTCTGTGTATAATTATTGATTTTGTTTTATGCATAAATATATATGCTACTTTCCTGCCCAATTTTGTGTCAATCAAAGCAGTATTTGTTGATTTTTTTGCATTTTACATCTTCGCGCTAAACTTTTGGAAGCGAGTATGTTTTAGTGAATGCAAAGATATAAAGAGAATTTTAGTTTTGTTATTTTCTTTCATGTGCCCGCTGGAATATGTGAAATAATGAAACACATTTTTTCAAAGATTTTAAGAGCAGCTTTTCGATGAAATTATAATGATAACATCCCAACTCTGCCAAATCATTATATTATAATGATATTTTAAAACGAATTTTATTTCTAGACGATAGAAATTTTTAATTTGATTAATAAATTTAATCACTGTGATGATTTTTTAAATACCTTTAATCGAAACTATTCGATAAATTTAAATCATGGAAAAGGGAAAAAATTATACTGAAGACAGGCAGCAAAGTTTTCGTGTGCACATCGCGCACACAATTAAAATCACACAAATCCATAAAGAATTTTAACTCTTGAGCATAGAGGCTGAATGATCAAAAATAATATCTCTTAAGTTTAACAAAAAGAAGAAATTGATTGTCTTCTCTACCATGATAGTTTTTTGTATTCTTTCAATCGCTTTTCATAAGACTACATTCAAACGCCATGATATAATGTGTATTGTTCCAATTTCATAGTTTATTAAAAGGAATAATAAAAGTCGAAAATGTATAAAATATGAACAATATGTTAATCAAAAAATTCAAAAAACAATTGGAAAACTGTTTGTACTAATAATACATGGAAAGAATAATATCCTCACTATTTGCAACAGAATAAGCGTTGTTATTATAAGAGCTACTGAGAAGCAAAAAATGCCGAACTAATAATGGACGTTTAATTAAAACTGAAAGATGATGTTCATAAAATATTTGAATTTCTCTGTTTCAATAGATCCAACAAAATATTTGTTTCTTGGAAATACATACAAAGAAGTCTGGTAAAGAGAAACAAGAAATTTCAATCGCTTGAATGAAATATAAAACATAATATTCATTGTTTTAATACATTACTTCATTTTACTGATTATATTTGAGTACAGATTGCTTTTATGCAACGCTTTGAATTTATAATTTTCTTTAACAAAGCTGGTTTTCAGACAGTTTCATCCTGTAAACAAAGCATTTGTTTGATTTCGATTTTGATGTGTTGTTTTATTTATATAAATACTCTGACATTATAATTTTCATGAAATCTCTCTTTTAACTAATACACCAAACACCGAGTAAATCTATTATATGTAATTTGCAGAGAATAGCACATTTCGCTATATGATAATTTATTAAATTGAAAATTGGCACAAGTTATGAAGTATTCATGAATGGATATTCTTTATGATAAAGAGGCGTTTATTAAGAATTCACAAAATGTAACTAGATATAGTAATACTTGTAAGCACTGGCGCTGTAAAAAGGATTTCTTATGCGAAATAAATTTATCAGTTAGATCTTATAAAACCTCAAGAAGGGTTTTACGAAGAATATTAATGATCTTGAACATCAGTGGAAAATAATCTTCTTTATTTTGATTATAAATGAAATACTGATTATTATATTATGCTATAGATATAAATTAGTTAAAAGTTCTAATACTATTTTTCTAATCGTAATGAGTTTTTCTACAGAGGGGCTTGTGGGGTTTTACTTATTTAAGTCTAAAGTTCTAACTTAGAACCCCACGAACACTAACAAGAGAATAATCGCTTAAGTGTGTGAACAAAACACGTAAGACTTAGGAAGGACAACACAATCTTTTTTTTCAGAATATTTACAATCAATTTCTAGTACACAAAGCCTCCACTCGGGGTTGAACTTAACTAATAATAAATTAAACTAAACTAAACTAGCCTAACTAAGCTATTTGAAAAGGTATAGTTGAGGCTGCCAGAGATCTAACTAGTTAACCCGTAAGTATTAATTAAATCGGCGAAGCCAAGCAAGAGTGTAAGGTATGGCCGAGCGTAGTAACTAAGAGAGAAATTAGCCAAAGGCAAACGCACGCTAGTCAACGAGTCAGACTCTCTCCATAGAAGTCGTTGATGTATCGACTTAAATAGTACTCTTACTCATTTGCATTTACTGCGTTTGTGAAATTACATTCTGGCATAAAATTGTAAGCTGAAATTAGAATAAGATAGGAACATACAAAACTGAAAATAACTGTTAATAAACTTAGGATAAACCTTACAGGCGTCAAAGTTCATTAGCTTATGAAACTCAAATTTAAACCCATATTAATTTTAAACTAATCAAAATTGGGTCTCAGAGTGGCCGATGAAATAAATGCTCCAAAATAAACGCTGACGAAAAAAATACACTAGATTTATTATTATTTGCTAGCAATGGTAGATAAAACAGGGAATATGCAATTTGTATAAATATTTTATTTATAGGGAACCAATTACACCAATCCCTGTTTTGAGACGCTAGTCAATGGAGGTTAGGTGACCATAGATAGCTGACCAACCAGACAAAATTCAAGACCACTAGGAGTAAACATTTTTGTCTATCATAGACAAAGAGACTTAGCCAAATAATTAAGTGTGCAATATGTACAGCGTTAAGAAACTGGTTTTCAATTAATTATGGACCGTTGCGTATTCAGGTTGCGTACCAGATATAATAAAATGCTGGTTTTGCTAAAATTTCTACCGTATGTTTACATTTAATACATATTTAAAATTCCATATTTTAAAAAGCCTTACTGTAAATATAGATATAAAATTTCCTATTGACGTAAACCTTTTTCTGCTCAGATCGCTTTATTCGATGTCTTCCATATTAATTATTTGTAATATATTAATGTATGAACCAACCAAGATAACAAATAAAAAATGCAATAATTATGTGCGTGATGGGAAAGGAAATTAATATGATTCTCGGATTCAATACCGACTTTCTCAAAACAAATCTAATCTCAGTGCACATTTTGAGAAAATTAAAGCAAGCTTAATTTTAGCAGATTACGTTCTGTATAGAATTCTTACATTTTTCTCAAGCCACGAGGAAATGATATTTTGTGCTCTAGTTCAAACGTTTTCCCCCAAAAAATTAATGACATTTTCCTAACTTCATTAAATTCTACACGAAAAATTTTAGAAGCATTTAATCTCCTAAATTCTTTTCTGCCTGAGAGCGAAAGTAAACATCATTATATTAGAAAAGACAAAAATTAATGCACTTCATTAACCTAACATAAACTAATTTATTATTTTGTGGTTTCATTTATCGTAGAACTAAATGAGAGCTGACGCTACAGACAGGCTTTAATGCCTCAAAACAATCAAATTTTGCTTCAGACAGAATTTAATATCTGAAACCAACCGACTATCTCTCCCAGGTTGAATTTTCGAAAACATATAATGTATATTTCAAGCACGCACTAAACACAGTATTTAAAGGAAAAGCTTTCTGATAAAGTGTGATTATACGCCTTGGAGCAAAACAATTTTAACTAGACAAAGGAATTTCTCATAGCAGGTTTATATCTGCTACCGGAATATACGCCATTATTACTCTGGAAAATTGTAGAACTTGAATGGACAATTAGGAAAACAGTGAACTGTGAGTTTATGAATGAGAATTTTCAGAGTTATTTAAATTAGTGTTTCGTTTTACACTCACCACTAAACGCTGCATAAGAATGTTTCAAATAATTTCATTTCCACAATGTTCTTCATTTAGCTTCAAGATAATAAGGAAGAATATTTCATGACATAATTTCAGTTTTAAAACAACGTAAGGCAAGTATATGCTTTCATTTCAATTAGAAAATTAATAATTTGTATATAATATTTTTTTCTGTTTTGATAAGCAATACATCAGATGTAATTTATTGGTTTAATATTTTGAAATTTCACTAAACGTTAGGCTAAGTATACCTCTGTGCATCTGTAATCGATTGAGTTTTCTACAAGACTAAATTCCTTAATTTGATTTTAAAAATGAGACTGACATATTTGGATAACAAATTGTTAAATAGAATTATTGAATTTTAAATGTCAATCATTTCTTTTTAAAAGTTGCATTTAGTGTACTTTGATAAAGTAGGGAAAACAAAAGGATTTAAAATTAAAAGGGATTAGGTTCAAGAGGAAATTTTAATCCAAAAACTCCTGTTTTTCTCTGTCAGAGTTTTGTAACTTATTGACCTAACGAAGTCTTTAGTAAGTTTTGAATAGTTTTTATTTAAGGTTATAACACGGATGATTTGATACTGTCGACGTGATTCGAGTGACGTTAGCTTTTTTAATTAATGTTACAGCTAGAAAATTCTGTAACTGTATAAGGTATTTTTTTTGGTTTCTTCCAGCATGAAGACATGCTGGAAAAAGCAACAAATGCTGGAAAAAGCAAAATTACCTTTACAGCATTTACAGCAAAAATGTTACCTTTAAATGTTACCTTTACAGCATGTCTTCATGCTGCAAATGTAACATACTCAGTGCATATTCGAGAGGTTCACGTTTGAGTCCCGGCGAAGGCAAAGCATATTTTTACGTCTCCTGCTTCAAAATAACCTAATGATTCTACAGTGGCACCAGTACTAAAAGACGTAGTGGTTAATAATTCTTCATCTCCAGGATTTGGCGATTCGGTTCCCAGTCGCCCTTAAAAGGGGGAATATATAAGGTAGTTTATCCCTCCTTTCAGCATGCTTTTTGGGTGTAACGGAAGCTCACTCATATTCTGGAGGTCCAGTCTCCGGCGAGGGCATTGCTCATTTTTCACATCTACAGCATCAGAAAAAACCTAATGACTCTAGAACTAGCATGTATTCGATAGTTTGGTTTGGTTTAGTTGATTATGGCAAAGCAAACTTGGGCTGTCTGCCTAAGGTAAGGGGTGCCTTCGTGCAAAAAACACTAACGGGAAGCTTTTTAAGTGAGACTGGCTCGTGCATACATCACGCATTGGATAAAACTCCGAAAGTGTCTAAGAATCCATCATTGTTGCACAGTTATATTCTCACCTCGTTCACTGTGTAGCTCCGCCCTATATTGATTGAAAATTTCCAGGGGGACATCTCGAAGAGTATCTCAGCCATCTTCATCTTCCCCTTCCACCAAACTACTTGAAATGCCTCTCGACTCATCAGTATTTTATGTGCCTTCATGCCATACATGTACTTAAACATCACCTATAAACCGTGCACTTACAAACATCGATGGCTTTCTCGAAGTTTAAGTTTGAATCCAGCGCTAAGCAGCCAGCATCGATATCCACTATAAGCATCAACTGCCTGGAACGCTAAACACCAAAATAATTTCTGAAGTTCACATTCACAATTTTAACACTAGAAGCGCCAAGCTTTTTTCCCTACCTAGAAGCGGAAACGGCAGTCAAATTGACTGCTCAGAGAACTGAATATATATATTATAATGCAAATGCTTTATAATACTTCTAAGAATATTAATTATAATTGTTTAAATACTTCTTTAAAAAACAACAGATTATATTTATAAAAAATTATATTTTCATATAAATTTCAACTACACTTAACAAAACGCATTTTATAGCTTTCCGCAATTTTTACACAACACGACGTTTTCAACACTGGAAGCGCATTTCCCACACACATAATATGAACATTTTGTGTACACATCACTTATTTTGCTGCACCAGTCTGGCACTGACATCTTTTTCTCAAGAGTCTGTCGCTAGGGTTGGAAATTTCCTGGAGCAATTTTGTGCTTTTTCTTCTGTTTAAATGAAGCTCTCTCAAATCCTCTGCCAATTGAAATAGGAAGATGCACCTTGCAATGGTTTTATCACTCAATTTATGGTAGGTAACGTAGGCATCCGTTTCTGCTACATCCAGCATATTTTAAAAAAGGATAATCAGCCCAAACAGAATATTTACGCGTTATCTGGTCAAGGATACCAACTCCGCATTTGGTTTTGTTGTAGAACTCTACTGTTTCTGGATGTCTCTTCTTACGAGGGTAAGTTGAAAAATAAGTTTCCCCTGTCGACTGTGGTCAGAGTTGAGTATGAAAGTAAAAAAATAGAATGAGACATTAAAGATATGACATACCTTTATTTTATTATTCTCGTACGAGTACGTTGAAACATTTGTGACATTGCTTAATAAGCTTCAAAAAGTCCTCCAAGAAAAATTCAGGGCTTTGCATATGGAAGAAGCGTTGAACGGCTATGGGCGAAAGGCGATACAGCAGGAAAACGCGCAAGTCACCGATAGACCATTGGGTAGAGGTCGCTGCAAATCAAGCAGATGACGCTGTTGCAGTGCCTGCGCAAAGCGGAGACCAGCCTCTCATTTGAACCCCGGTAGGTATGGAGAGAAGGAGCGTTTTGAATTCGTGGTCGAAGGAGGAAGTGAGAGCGGTTATCCGCTATGAATGGGCACGTGGAGTATCAGGAACAGAAATTCATAACCGCCTCGTGGAAGTCTATGGGCCAGGTGTGATGTCGAAGCAAATGGTGCGGAGATGGTGTCGCACATTCAGTGATGGACGTCAGCAAGTGGAGGACATACCGAGAGCTGGACGGACGCGCACGGCCACTACAGAATCAAATGTCAGGAAGGTGGATGACATGATTAGAGCGAACCGGCGTATCACCATCGATGAAGTAGCGGAAGAACTTGGAATCTCACATGAGCGAGCTCAAAACATCATCCACGACATTCTTCGATACAGAAAATTGTCAGCACGATGGGTGCCCCGACAATTGACCTCGACACACAAGGAACAACGCATGGGTGTCAATACTGGAAGCAATACTTTGGAAGCAATACTGAAGTGAAACAAGCCGTTCAACACTTCTTCCATATGCAAAGCCCTGATTTTTTCCTGGAGGGCTTTTTGAAGCTTATCAAGCGATATGACAAATGTCACAATGTACTTGGTACCTATGTGGAAAAATAAAGTTATGTCATATCTTTAATGTCTCATTCTATTTTTTGACTTTCATACACAACTCTGACCACAGTCGACAGGGGAAACTTATTTTTCAACTTACCCTCGTATTTTGTAAGTCTACATTTACATTCGGATGCAAGGTACTTAGCTGTAGGACATTTTTATTCCTTTCTCCCTGATAGACCGTTAGTGTTGTTTCACAATTCTTTAGAAAAGTCTTTCAAATAGGCGGGTTTTCGATTTCCTTATTTCGTGCGAAATTTCGTTTCGATGTCTTTTTACTGTGACCAAGAAAACTTGTGTTTTTCATTTCAAGTCTTGTAGCTAATGATAGTGAGAAAATAATTGTCCTCAATCAAATTTCTATCTGAATTCACATAACGGCTTAGAAGTCCTTTTTGTACTACATTTTCAGGAAGTCTTTTAGTTTCACTTCTCGTTTAATCTTTTCCAAGATATGGGAAAACACTGCACATAAACTTCGAGTCTACGTCGTCTAGCATGCAAAATTTGATACCGAATTTGTCTGGTCTATACGTCTTATACTGTATAATCTTACACTTGGCTTTGGATGGCAATAACTGCTCATCCGCAAATAGATTTTCTACTGGCTTATAGCAAATCGCACAGTTCTGTATAAATTTATTCCGAATATCTGAAAAAGGGCAAACTCTCTAAACGCTGAGTCGTACTTGACTTCAATACAAATTAGGATACAATAACACGACGAACAAATATTAATTTAGAAGTCAAATAATAAAAATCAGCATAATATTTTCAAATTTTCACAGGACTAGTTTCGATGGTTTTACCGAACCATCATCATGAGCTGCAAAAACGGAAATGAACGAGATAATATATGATATCTTATCTCGTTCATCTTATCTCCTTCATTTGCGCTTTTGCAGCTGAGGATGACGGTTCGATAAAACCATCGAAACTAGTCCTGTGAAATTTTGAAAATATAACGCTGATTTTTTATGTTTGACTTCTGAATTCATTTCAAGTGTTAGGTACTCCATAACATCTCGAAAACGATTGCGAGATATTGTTTCTCGAAAAAAGGAGGACCTCCGTGTTTTATTCCATAAAAAATCATAATTTATATCATTGCAACTAGATGCTCTTCTTGCATAAATAATAGCAAAAAAAGCATCAAACTGTTCGAAGGCATTGTCCAATTTTCTTCATTGGTCAAAACCGCCTTTGCTTCCGCGCACGTTTTAGTATTACTAGCAGTCAGTATGACTGCTCGTGGCGCTTTTAGGTATAACTAATAATATCTTAGCTAATTTTAATTTTATTTGATTCAATAATTTTCGAGGTTTTTTAAAAAAATCCAAAAATTTGTGACTTCTTAAGATAAACAGAATCCACGGTGAAATGAGGAAAGCAGTCAAAATGACTGCTCTGGCGCTTCTAGTGTTAAAACTTTATGCATGTAAATGTGGTTTATTAGACAATGATTTTGTGCTTATGTGTATGGTTGAGCGATTATGGGAAAGCACAAGATAGTTATTTGTATAAAGGAAGTGATGTCTTTGTGAAGGACGATCCAAGAAAAGCTGTTTCATATCCACTTTATAACATACAATATCATAACCTAGTCTGTTTTCCTAGAACATGACATACGTCAAACTACCAGATATCAGTGATTTTACAGCTCGGATGCTGGTGGGTTCCAAGATATTATGGATTTTATGAATAAGAACCAATAGAAGAAAAGAAGAATGAAGATAAAAATTCAGATTATGGTCTGTAATTTGTAAATAAGCTAGTTACGAACTTTAAACTAAAAGAGAGAAACTACAGAACTAGAAATATAAGAACCTTAGTGCTCGTTTAATAAGATAACAACATTGCACACTATCCTTGAGAAGAACAACCTGAACCCTTCTCTCAGATAATGTGCAGGGTTGTGGATAATTTGCAGTGTTTAAGTTCTAGACAGCACAAAATTATATTCAACATTGTTCGAAAGAAGAAGAACCTGACTCTCCAGAAGAGAACATTAGCTCTGATCCTTCAAAAAGAACTGAATTATGTAATTTAAATGCGGCTCTTAGTTCAAATTAATTTTAAATAGTATGCTGCACATCGTTTTTCTAAGCCCTCAAAACATTTCTGTTCTCATGTTGTGCTTTAACACTTCTGAATTATGAATTTATGCCTATTTATTACTTGTATTTATGCCTACTTATTACTTGTAATTGGAAGTTTAGTATATATCTATTAACGTTTAATACCTACCTTTCATTGCAACGAAGTTATATTTTCATTACATTTTATGTTATCTAAGGATTTATTTACACAGTTTAACTCCTTTTAATCAAAGTCAATCAATGGAAATCTGAAATTTAGTTCAGTGTTTGGAAGAAGAATTAAAATGAACCATAAAATCAGAGAACATCATTATATGCTTCAAATCAGCTGTTTTTTTATTATTTTATTCTTCAAAAGTCATATTTTCATTCATATATTCATTCGAGAAGTCACATTTTTATTCATATATTCATTCGAAAATTCATTTCACAATGGAAAAAAATGGCTCCTGCACAATGTACTAGAAAATGAAATACATGTTCAAGAAATAAGTTATAAGTATCGCCGTTAAGTACCTAAGTATCCATTAAGTATAGAAGTCCATTATAATTTGAATTGTACTACATATCGTTTTCTGTAAGTGCTAGAGAGCACAAAAGCATATTCAACAGTTTCCTGGGACTTCTAAAATATTTTGCAGTAATATACCTTTTGAATTTTTTATTTTTCATTTTCTGAAGAAGTTTATCAGTGCCATACCAATAATGCTCACAATATTCCATTAAACATTTCTGAAACTGGAAATTTCCGATTGTTCACAGGATGCAGCATAATTTCTTTAGCTTTATATTTCTTTAGCTTTATATTTTCTTTAGCTTTATATCTTATGCTGTGTTGTGACCTGTCTTACTTATCTGACAGTAACAGCAGCATAAGCGGACGAAATTCGTGGCAAGAAATGCAAGATTGCGTCTGTCGTTGGCAAGAACCTAGAGCACCATACAGGTGACAGTATGACTTTGTTCAGGTTGTCCCCCCCCCAATATTGATGGAGAGCACCCCGGGATGACGGGTCCGAATGACTCCCACCCCTCTTCCTCCGCCATTGACCTCTCTAGAGGACTTTCGACTCGCCGTATATATAGAGCGTCCCCCCCAAACCGCAGAGACAAATCATTGGTTTAAAAAGGAGCATCCACTTAAAGTACTGCTACATTAATCTTCTTCACAGTTTTTTTTTTTTTTACTTCAGCTGTAAGATAATAGAATGCTTACAAATAACTGTTTTATATTATTAAATTTTATATTATTTATAAACAAGATGAATTTTCGGTTTGCTGCTTCATGTATAATATTCAATGGCTTTCTACCTGATTGCATTAATTTTCATTGAAAATCTACCAATCTACGCTTGCTTACATAATGATTTTCAAATGGCATCGTATTTCGATGCATAATAACTTTGAAACATCATAAGAAAAAAATTAAATGAATCTTGATTTTAATACTATGCTTTAATATACAAATTCATTATAATACGTCTATTTACAAAACATTATATGAATTTATATCTACCTTTAACTGCCTGAAGTACTCGTATATGTTAACCAGAAAAAAAAAACGTTATTCGAAATATCACTTGTTTCCCTGTTCTGAAGAAATGGGATTTTGTTAAATTTTTACAGAGAACATTCACAAATACTTAAATAGTAAGGATAAAATATTAAATAATGATGCTGCCTTAAAAATATAATGGAATCGCGATAATTGCTGAAGGGAAGGAATAAAGACTTTAAAAAATATCAGTTAATTTGTTAGTTGCAATACTTTTTAAAGATGTTTTATTATTATTACTCTAATTATCAATTTTTGCTAGTTTTATCTCAAAGAGCGTTAGGCCAGAATGGCTATTAACTTCGTTTTGGCATTTTACGTTGTTTCACTATAAGTTTTACTTTTCAAATTGTTGCCGCCAAATATTAGAGCATTGCATTAGAATAATAAATTAAATAAAGAAAAATATGCATGAACGTATGCATGTTTCTCGCATTGTGAATAAAAAACGGTAAATAGAGCCATTAAATTTTGAATAACGTTCTTTTCCACCCGAATATTTTTCCACGAATATGGGCATCTGGAAGCCAAAATTTGGAATTTGGAATTTATTCTATTATTTGCTTCGTATTTTGTAAAACTTCAACGAATTTTTGATTAACAAACTCTACAATTTCAAAGCGAGCAATGGCAACACTATGCGAAAAAAAAGTTATCTCCAGCTTGAGAGAATCTATCGGAAATTCCAAAGATATGCTGTATTTTGTGATATTGCTGTTGAACTGAATCTTATGGTTTAACTGCGAATAACATGATATTTAATAAATAAAGGTAGCGCACAAAACTTAAAAAAAACGTTAAGGTGTAATATAAAATTTGAAAGCTTATTAAAGTTTAGATCACTTGTTAAAGATTAGATTGTTTATAAAAAAGATTTTTTTTTCCTTTATACATTTTTTCTCTTAACACCGTTTAATAAATATTTCTATTTTCCCTTTTTTGAATTCATTGCAATACGAACTTCTTGTGTATAGAACTGCTAAATCAAAAATTCATTAATTTGAATCATAGATGCGTACCAGACTTTCAGAGTAATTTTAAAGCAAATGAAGTGTAATATAATTCATTAAAATAAAGAGTGTGGGAGTAATTTTTGAAAATGTAAAATAATTCTGGTAATTTATGTACACAATGTAACTATTCGTATTGTTTACTGCATCTCTGATGTCAGTTAATTTGCATATAATTTCATTTCCTACAATTTTATCTGCAATTGGTTCTGTTATACAAAACCTTGGAATCGCTAAAAAGTATTTGCTATTAACTAAACATAAATTTTACAATTTTATTTGCATTACTCAGCTTTTTAGACAATACTGCTAATTTATTTAAATAACGTTTATTCATTTATGTACGTACGCATTCTTATGTATGTATTTATTATTTAATGTTTATAATTAAATAATCCCCAAGGTATGACATACGAGTTGATATTTATCATTCCTTGGAATTTCTTCAAAGATGAGTGCTGCCATCTAGTAACTGTTTGAAATACAATAAGGATTTCTTAATAAAGATTTTTCTTAAAGTTACATTATTTTCAAGGTGAAATATCTCAAGTTAACTATTAATTATGTATTTTTTTTATATATATATATAATGAAAATTGCTTTGATTCTGGAGAACGATTTTCCGTGTCGTGAAATACTGCACAAGTGCTATAAATATATATATTATGTTAACAGATACCGAAAATGATTTATTCGACTTTCATGAGTAGCTCCTAAAAATGAAAATAATGTAATATTTTGCACTGTAAAAACTCAACTCAGAATGTGTTTAAAAATAATAGCGGTTTTATTTACCAGTCTTTCTCTTTCCCCGCAAAAAACTATAAATACAAACTTAATGCAAATTTAATTCATGCTATATATTCGGGTACTTTTCCTTTATCTGTTCGCAATATTGTAAAATCATAAAAACAAGTAATATGATAAAATAACACACAGTAATTAATAATAAGACATAATAACACTTAATAGCAAATAATATAATAAGATATAATAACCCATAATAACATTCACTATAATATAATAATGCATAATTAATAATGAGACAACAGTCAAGCAGTTTCTACCTGAAATAAACTCTAATTGACATGAGCAGCCCCCTTTAATCATTTTTATAAATATTATTATTTTTCTCATTGACTGAGTATTAACTAGTGTTCATTGTCTTATTATTAGTTCAAAAAGGCAATTTGCCCTGAAGGACTATTAATTTCGTTTTGTAATCCTACTACGAATATGGGCATCTAGAAGACCAAATTTGGAATTTGTTTTATCATCGATTTCATATTCTGTAAAACTTTAACAAATTTTTGATTAATAGACTCAAGGATTTTAAAGAATTTTTGATTAACAGACTCAAGGATTTCAAAGCGAACAATGACAACGTTGTACAGAAAAAACATTTTTATCTCCAGAGCGGGAGACTGTGTACCGAAATTCTAAAGATATGCTCATTTTAAAAATTATTTTTCTACTCTTGAGCAATCCAAAAATTTAAGATTTTCTGAAGCACTTTGTATTTTTTTTTGCACGTCTTTCTTCTTTCAAATAAGCTGCGTTTTTATTCGTAATTTTTAAATCAATTATGTGACTTTTAAGTTAATTAATGTGTATATTTATTAGCATTAAATTTTTCTTACATAGTTATTTTAAGTAAATGAATATTTTTCATAAATATTTTTAAGTAAATGGTATTTTTGATAGATATTTAAATTTATACGAGTATCTAAAATCGTAATATAAACTATGATCATTAATATGTTTTGGGAATAAGTTTTATATATAAAATAGCATTTTACTCTATAATAGTTATGAAAAAGAAATGAGCGAAAGTAAGAAGGAAAAAGGTTATATAAAATATCCATTCTGCCAGAGGAATTCAGTTTTATTTGATGCTTTAGATAATGAAAGTCGTTTGTGAGTGGATAAAACTCCATTAACGATTACGTTGCAGAGACGAAAGTATATAATTTAAACTTATGCGAAATGAAACTAAAATAAGTAATGAAATAAAGGAAAAGATAAATATTATTTTTAAATTAATGAGCCGAAAAAAGGTTGTGTATGTATATTCCATTTTTAATGAAAAAAATTATTTCAAACCAGACACAATTTTCACAAACAACGATTCTCTGTCATTTCTTCCCACTGCAAAAACAAATTAACAGCTAAAAGTTTTAAATGAGGACGTGCAAAGCATAGAACTTAAACAATTAAGTGATCTCACTACAGAAAGATTAAAACATGATGGTTACCCAAAAATCATATACTATGCCAGTACGGGAACTCTTTAACATGGATAGCCACTTATACAAAAATTAATATAATTGTGTAACTGATGGGGCTATTTCTAACAGCTTAAGTATTCCATAACCCCCCTTTATATATGAAAAAAATTTTGTTAATGGAATTTATAAGCCAAAATGGCATAAGAATGCATTTACAAAGCACGACACTCTCTCAAATTTTTCTCGAATCCGAGTCCTAGCAAGTTCTCAAATCCACCGTAAAGTGTTAATAACATTAAATATTACTAAATGATTTTCGTTTAACTTAACATTTCGAACCTGTTGTTTAACGAAAAATGAGATACATTCCGCGAAAGAAGACGAGGAAGAATGATATTGTTTGGTGACATTAACTATACATAATCACGAGATTTCTGAGATCATCGGAATGGATCTCATTAATTTAAGAAACCGCTTTTAGAAACAGTTTTAACTACTTCACTTTCCTGCAAAATTCAAACATTTGCTGCTTTTTCACCTCCAAACATAAACAATTTGCGTCCCAAAGTGGTCATAGAAATGTTTCTTTTCCTTTTCACCAATTACAAGACCTATTTAAGAAACTGTGAACAGACATTATTCGACAATTAAGAATGTTAAATACCATCTCCATACCCAGTAGAAAACACTCTTTTGTATTTTTTATTCTCATAATTGAAAATTGACAAAGACGATCCCCTAAATGTATGCTTTCAAGTCAGCAGTAGTTCCATTGCAATGCCAGCTGAAATGACAGCCAGAAGTTAATTTATGTTTCCCGTCTTTAAGTGAACTTTCGTTTTTAGTGACTATGTTATAATACCGTGGACAAATCAAGCCGTCAATCACCTTTTCATTTTTAACAGCAAACTTTGCGTCATAACTCATAAATATGATATTCTTCTGAAATGCATTTTACTTAATCTTTCTTGAATCATCGTTGAAGTGATTAAAGATAAGCAAAACACTCTCGAACTAGACGTTATCCATTGACACAAACTGCAATCAAAATTAATCATTGAGAATTACATAAGAATAATTAGAAATTATTATCAACAACTACAAAATCCTCTAACTGTTGCTTAAATAATCAAAAACACTTATGCGCAATTTTGATTTGATTCAAAATAATTTTATTCCCCTATTTCTTTTGTAAGAAACTGATATCCCGTTTAAGATTTCGTTAGCCAGATTCCTATACTGGCTGTATAACTCACGTCAAGGAAGGCACGATTTCCATTTTGGGCTTTCTTTGGTATTTTCCTGATTGTAACGTTAATACGAGTCAAATATCCTATTAATATTTATTCAAAGAATCTAACAGCTAAAATTGATATCTAAAATTGATATCCTAATAGCTAAAACTAATAGGTAACTAATAGCTGAAAGTAATATCTAAAATTGATATCTTAATAGCAAAAACTTGTAAGGATTTATATTTATTTTATATAACCAGTTAATTTTAATTTTAAGTTACTTTCCTATAAGCCTTCATTCCCTCATTGTCAGTGCCAGAATATTTAAATTTGGTAGCGCGTAAGAAATGCAAATTCTACCAGTGGAAGAATAAGTTAAATATCGACGTTCCAGCAGAGAGAGATAAAGTCCGGGAAATTGCAGTGTGTGCTTATACGCAAACTTCTGTTTAGCAGTTACTGCTGGTTTTGACAGGGCTTAAGCGCTATTAACTTGCTGCTACTAGACTTAATTGCGCGCTGTAGGCTACAGGATTATATGAGCCCTGTAGGGTAATACTACTATTTGTGAGTATCTCTTATTTTAAGTTTGATTCTACTGTTTCAGTTACCGCCCAAGTTGAGGCCTAGTATGTTACCGTCAAGTTGACTCATTGAAATAAGTTAAAGAGTTTACTAAAAGGCAGTTTTAACCTTTCCTCAGTGCAATCACTATTTCTCAAGATTCTACACAACAGAAGGAGAGTAGAACGCTACAAACTAATAGCTAAAATTGATATCTTAATAGTTAAAACTGAGTCCTTTTAAAATATCTTTAACCATATTCCTGTATTGGCTGGATAACTAATGGCAAGGAAGGCATTCGTCTAGATTCGAAGTCTGATAGAGTTTTCACTATTGCAGCGTAAATATGAGTCAAATGTCTATTAAGTATTATTTAAAGAAACCACTCTCCTCTTTAGATGAAAATCGCTGCCGTAATTAACAAACCAAAAGAACTGCCGTAATTAATTAGCTGATTCTTCATTATATCATTCATAATTTTGAGTGTAATAATTTGAGTGAAACAGAGTGTATTTACATATATATCATACACGTAATTGCAATTTTAAGAGTTGAACAATCCCAAAATGCCGTTTCTAATTTAATCGAATTTCATAAAATCGTACACATTAACTTAGGTTACAAAAATTCTTATATTCAGCTACGCGTAGATTTCATATTTATGTTGTAGGGTTTATTTTAACTAACATTTATTTTAAGTTCATATTCCTTTCCTGTTTAGCCTTCATTTTTCCCCTAGAAATGCCCGTGCCAAAGTATGTAAATTGCAGTAGCACACACAGTTTATTCAAATTTAGCGGAAGCTAGTTGAGTTAAATAGTAGACGAAACGAGCGTGAAAAAGTCTTGCTTTGAAACTACGCTGGAGATATTCCTTGGTAGAATTTAAATCGGCGCGTATCGGCCTGTGTGCCTAGCCTTGCAGAAGTGCTAGATTTCAACTGTTAAATCAGTAATCTTGCTGAATATCAGCGATAATTAAAAACACGGTTAGTTAAGATCTCAGAGCCTCGTCGGTAGTGTTTGACATTTGTTCATCTAGTTTCTTATTTTCAGTTTTATCTTACTTTTAGTTCAACCGCCGAGTTGGCGCAGTTTGTGAGCATCGAGGAGACGCAGTTGTAATTCTAAAAGTACAATAAAAGAGTTTCAACCCCTTCGCACGTTTTTGTGACTCACTATCCCAGTGACTGACAAGTTGGGCCAGAGAGATCTTACAATGTATACGTAGATGTTTCCCTGTTATACCTTAACTTTTCGTTTTTCGGCTTTAGTACCACATTAAATTCAATAAGATGCAAATATTTTTTTTGCTGTTAGCTGTACTTAAACACGTGAAGGAGAAGTCGTAATGAACTAATTTATTGCTAAAATTTCATAAACTCCTTATAAATGTTCCAAAACAATTGAATGGATTTTATTTCATGTTAACTTCTAGATGCATAATACTTTTGAGAGAAATTAACCAACGAAAATATTTTATTTTCTTATAACATTAAAATATAAGAGTCAGCTAACTGTAACGCTAGTATCAAATTACTTTACGACTCAATATAATATGCCATTCAAAGAGGTTTATATTGTTGTAGCATCATATTTCACCATAGTTTCCGTTAAGATTATTATGTATCATTACAGTATCAGTTAGAGTGACTTTATCACTATTAATCTTAATTTTGAATCATTACGTTATTTCAGATATTTGATGAACTGAAATTAGCTTCCGTAGGTATTCAATCTCTTAATATTATCTGCAGCTTTCTTCAGTCATCTAAACGATCAATTTCTATATGAAATAAAACCTCATCATTTAGTAATTCAGGATCTATAACAATCGGGATTAAGTCATTATTAATGTGATATATGAGGATGATTTGAATATACAATTGAATTTCTTATGTTCTTAATTTTTCCTTCACGAGATAATTATTACTTGTAATAAGGAGTTGAAAGAATTTTTCAAAAGTACCAAATATGCCACAATTTTACCCTTCAGTTTTTGTTACTGTCTTATCAGTTTTGTATTCTCTTCCATTATTGTACCATGTATTATTAATGGAATATTATTGCCCATATTCCATTATCGAATATAAGACAGTACTGTTATTACTATCTTACCTTCTCTTCCATTGCTTTAACGTTTAATTGGAGAAAAACTTTTAAACTATTTAGTAGTTTCTTGAAATGCATATAGATGTAGATCGAGTTAGATCAATAAAATACCTTTTAACGAGAAGAAAACGCTAGAAAATCCAAGTTTAAAGGTAATGATCAAATTTTCTCATCATTTCCAGACTTCACAACGTGAAATTGTATTGTTTGTATTGAAATAATTTTAAATCAAATGTACATGAAAATTGATAGCGAAAGCGTCTCAGTTGATTGTTTTATTCATGGTTCGATTTCTGCCAAAGAAAAAGCATTGTATTTGATCCTACCTGAAGAAACCAAAAAGCATGTTGTCTGGAGAAGAGAGTGCCTATGATATTGGAGAATCGCACCAAATTCATCTTACACTCCTTTAAAACTTGACGCACAGCTTTAGCACCTCATATTTCCGACAAATTGTTTTTCAATGGAAAAGAAAATTAAAGAGGAGAGAGAATTTTTTATCATATTGAAGTTCACCTTTTTGATGACAGTAGGGTTTTTTCCCTCCAATATAAATCCACTCCACAAAATAGAAAAAGCTTTTCAAATTATTACTATAACAGTTTCTGTAATCTTCACTTTTCTACTATTGGCATTATTGTTTTCAAAAATAATATTTTAAAGGGGCCAAGAACTTGTACACCATCCTATATCACTTTGAATATTTAAACCGAAGATAGCAATTATATTTGCGTTCATTTTGTGATATTTATGAAAATATGCTTTATTAACCTTAATATAATTATATTAAAATTAAAAATATTATTAATATAATTATTATCA
>KK119845.1:1201800-1283202 GCA_000611955.2 Stegodyphus mimosarum
TTTAAATTTTTTTTTTCTAAATTTAGATATATCCCATCAAGAGATGAGAATTCAAGAATTTGTAAAGTTTGCATTTGTTTTCTTAGTTTTATATCTCAGCAAAGCTAATAAATTTTGCAAAAATTTATTTGTCAGATTTCTCAGAGTTCAAGTTTAAATTATTTTTTCCATTTTTTTCAGTTGACGTTGTCTTTTAAAACCTACTGGAGATATGCAGGTAAAATTAAGAACTTAAATAATTAGTCAATATAATAAAATTTACTAAGACATGCACAGTCAATTAATTCTTCTGAAGTTCCTTGGATTAGTTCAGACTTAAGTGTCTTTTCTGTAAAGAAATTAGATTTAATCTTGCGAGTAATTCCACTGACTATGTAGCTGAGAAAGTAAATTCAGTTAGGGCAGAGAATTCCCGTAAACTTTGAAATCTGGTGAAGAATATGGAAATCTGTTGCATCTTTTCAGTTGCAATTATGCTCCGTTCAGGCTGCAAGAATTGACATTATAAAACCGAGTTACTTGACAGAAGCAAGTTTATTGGATTTTAGTCTTTCTGAAGTAAGTTTATTCTAGTTTTATCCCGATAAACCTTTCCATATTGATTTGGTAAAAGACATCTTGAGATGCGAAACTGCAATCTGATTTTGACAAGATGTTTTAAAAAGTGCAAGTTTGCATGCTGATGGCAGATTTGAATTTTTCTTCCTTTCATTTGCTGCAGAAAGAGAATTTTTACGTACATGTTCTTTGTATTGATATTCCTCGATAATTACACTGGATTCAATGAACAAAAACATTTTAATGTAAATTTTTACCACATTCAGATGTCCATCTGCTTTTAATCAGTTTAACATACAGGGTGAATCTGAACAAGTAGGTAAAACTTTAGTGGGTGATACAAGGTACACAAGCAATATTTGTCATAGGATATATAGTCGGAACACAGGCGGTGAGAAGTTAAAAATCTATTTTTCCGCTGTCACATTTAAAGAATTAACTTAAGAATGAGATGAGATACTTCAGAACAAGTTTTATTAACAGGAATGTAATTGATATAGGTCAGAGAAATTCCTCAAAAGACCTTCCGTCAGCTGCAATGCAGGATTCATACTTGAGAGATAAGGTCTGGCTCACATTTGCGAAAACGCCAGGCGTTTCCAGAGTAACCCCGGCAACAACGGCGATCCTGTCAATTGGATCCATATCAGTTTCAAATGGGCACTCATAGATTAGACATTTTATTTGGCTTCACAGCAAAAAGTCCAGACACGAGAGAGCCGGTGATCGTGGTGGCCAAGCTATGATACTCACCTCGACCAATCCATCGCTTGGAACATTTGCAGCTTGTATAACAAGCCATTCTCTCGGCAATCCCCGTAGAAAACGCCGTTCGATGAGAGGACCGACCCTCTTTATACCGTTTGCAATGCCACCTAGTGGCTCGTCGTTTGCCTTCCGACTATTGAATATTGTCTTCTGTCACCACCTAAAGATTTGATCACTTGTTTAGGTTCACTCTGTATAGACATTGCTGCCTCTAAGACATATACTACACCTCAAATCACCTTCCCAAGTTTTGAAAGCATTTTTTTATCGAAAGATTAAGGCTTATTCTTTTTATCTGAGCACTACAACGCCCTTTAATGCTCAGAGAATAGTAAAATTTTATCTTCTTTAGTGTATCCTACAGCAGGAGTAATTACCCATTGCATGCATGCAGTCCCACTGAAGAATTAGTTAATTAATTTGACTTCACAACTCAATTCTAAAGAGAATAATTATAAAATTACTCTTAAATATACGCACATGTAAAAGAGGGGATTTTGTTTTACATTCGTCGATATCAGTGACAAGTGGTCTTAAAAGATGTTAAAAATTTGTCTATCTTGAAATAATATGCAGAATATATTGCAAAACAATTAACACTATTAACAGGGGCCCATTAATAAATACGAACTCTATATCGAGTTACGATTTATGAGTTGCTTTTCACTTATCAGCAAATATCCATGTTTTCCTAGAGATTTTTTACAAGATCGCCGTTTGGGGGCTTTCTAAAATGGTTCCAGTTTTATGCATTTATGTCCTAATTGTGCTACAGTCTGCCTTTGAGTTACTTTAATTAATTACTGGATTTACCTTTAATTAAATAGTTGAGTTTAATTAATTAGTTTGAGTTACTTTCATAAAATATTTTGCATTTGCTTGATTATCTTTATTATATTCGGCGTGTCTGTTTGTCGCCCATAGTCTATTGGTTGCTTGCGTAAATGCACTAGCCAATGGGGTGAAGTTGCTACGGCATTCAAATTGTAAAATAAATTTTATCTCAATAGTTATCATTGTTTTAATTAAATTATCATGGTATTTAAATATATTTAATTCATATAATTGTTGCTTATTATGCCTTTAACTATATTTACATATGAATTACCTAGAAACTTGCAAACGTTGAGAAATTAAAGGAGACGAAACCATGTAAAGAGTTGTACGTAGTACATCTGATCAGGTAGATTTACCCAAAATCCTATGCTAAATATCCTTTCGCGTAAAGTTTAAAATGTTGCCCGATTTTACTCCGACGTTGTATTTTAAACTGAATTTTCAGCTGAACGCAAACTGAGCGTCAGAGGAAACGTGAACATTTGTTTGCATTAGCAATCATCTGTTTTTAAAATGGTTTACAACTGAACGCAAATTGAGCATGTCAGGGGAAAGGTGAACATTTGTGTTCATTGGAAATCATCTGTTTTACATAAAAACTACGTCTTAACGTAATTTGTTTTAAGAATGCCTCCTAGAAAATACAACACTCAAGAGGAGAGGAAAGAAGCTAAAGCTGCACAAAAACGGCTTTCTCGACAAAAAGAAACCACTGAGCAAAGAAAGAAATGTACCGCCAGTGGTTTCCTTCATTGCATTCTACTTTAAGCAATTAAGCAATTAGAAGGGGGAAACCCCGTGGGGCAGTAAGCAAAGGGGCTTCCTCGCCGCATGCCCTGGGTAATTCAGTTTGAATTAGCAGACACCTTTGCACAAATCATTTTAATTACAATTTATAATATCTAGAACAGCGGTCATTGCGTATGACCGCCGGATTTTCTAGTTATAAATATATTTAATTTGTTAAATTAGCATGAACTGAAACCTTTTTAATATTATAATTTAATATTAAATATTCATCGTTATGTTCTAATGAAACTTTCCACTGAAGGTTATTTTACTGTTTAATGAAACATTTTGTTTAATTACTATGTTACCTATTCTTATGTAAAATAGCCTATTTCTACGAACTCATTTTGCTATGATTTGTACTATTAACACACCGTATCGAAAATATTCATTACCCGGATTTTATTTCTGCAAACACTAGTCAAAGACATATAACTCCAAAATATACTAGACATATAACTAAAATTTTAAACTAAAACTAGTATTTATGTTTTTCTCATTTTTAAATTAAAAACTCCTTTTTTATAAAAATGCATAAAAAAATTTTAAAAAATTATAAATTAAAAATTTCCTTTTTTTAAATTGTAAGAAAGTTGAAAAATTATAGAAAATCACGCAGTTCTCATTTTCCTATATTTAGGAACATTTCATGATCCTTATACAAAAAGGATCACTTTCTTATAAAAGAAATTTACTGAGTTATTTAATTTCGAAATCTGAGAATTTCACCGTAATTTAATTCTTTCCTTAGGGATCGGTTAATAAATATTTTAGAGTAATTTGAGATTGATTTTTCCGCTTACATGCCATTCATTGAAATTCTTTTGTGATATATTAGTGGGTAATCTTATTTAGTTTGTCATTTTGATACAATTGGTATGTTGAAAGAATATTCGCATAAATATTTCATAAATTCCAAAAGTTAAAATATATTATTAATATTCTCGTACAGTTATAGAATCATTATCTTTATAGTTTTTATAGAGCAATAGAAAATATTCATTAAATAAGAAATATTTTTAATTCATGCAAATAATGTTATAAGTTGGCTATATGTCAATACTGAAACATTCCAGTGTTTTCTAGAACATGAACTCTCTAACATTCTGTGAATAAAATCTTTGTTAAAATATTATATAGAACAATATTTTATAATAACGTCTTCTCATTTCTATCATAGAATGTAGTCGACGTTGAAGACTGTTTGGTGAATTATCATCAAGTCTTTGAAAGTAGTAAAATTCAGGAGAAGAGTGTAAATAACCCGTTATTAGCTCCAATAGAAATCACAGTCGGCACCAACGCGTGCTTACAAACGCCAACACTTTTGGCTTATCTCAAAAGGTAAGGAATAACTAACGGCTTCACAGGTTGACAAACTGGTTCTGACTCGAAAGTCGGCGTAAACAAACCTAATGGCAAGAACAACTCAACGCTGCCGAATTCTAATCGCTAGAGAATTAAAGTTAGCAACGTGGCCTTTAAGCACGCAGAACACGCTCAGATTTCGCCTTCCAAAACTTTATACTTAATTAGAATATCGTGCGTCCTGGAAATTTGCGTTCTGGCAAGGAAATGAAATGAAAATCGAGAGGAAACGTACTTTAATTTAAAATAACGGTTTAGAAAATTAAACCATCCTCTACAATTTTTCACAGTAATCTGCATAAAAGTGCTTATCCCTTAAACTATTTATACCAAAATTCTTTTCTCGATAGAGATAGTTACGTACAAATGCAAAAATGTTGCTCTTCACTTTGCGTACGGACCGTGTATAAGATTCGAAATTATAAAAACAAGTACCAAAGTCAATTTTGTTGCAGAGAAGTAAACAAATTTATATTTTTCTCTTATAATGAGTATAAAAGTATTCCTAAATGTAAATACGTGGGCAATGTATAAAAATTTAAATTTAGTAATTTTTATATGTTTTTTTAAAGTTGCCAAAACAAGATTTTCTGCTACTTTTGAAGCATTTTGTAAATGGAGGTACACTGTGCAAGCAAAAAAAAGGAACATTTCTATATCTGCCGTTCTACTGGGCCGATTGACGAAATTCAAACAGCGCTTTCCATGTCTTAAAAGCGCGACTTAAGACATGCTCTAGATTTATATATAGTGTTATGTAATACATACTTAGCTATACTTCAGTTGTTGAATTAAAATATCTTAATTGTAATGATTTATCTTAATTCTGTTATCAGACTTAAAAATTATTAATTTGTTTTTATTTTGTAGTTGATCTTAATTTTTCTTTGCCTTGTTGAAAAGTAATTGTTGTCATTTAATTTTTGGCAGTTTTGGTTAACTTTGAATTTAAGTTGCTTGAGTAATTATTTTTTTCTTTCTCCTTAAGGTAGTTTGGTTAACTATTTATTTTTTTTTGTTTACTTAATACTTAAATCTTAACTTGTTTGCTTAATGTTTAATTTCTGGTTAAGTTGACCCTTAGGGTCAATTCATTTTAAAAACGCTTTTAAAGTTATTTGCCTACCACAAGTTGGTGTTTTAAGTTAATTGGGTTTTGTTAACGTACCCCTCTTTCTGTTAAAGCTGGAATCCATATTTTCTGACTCTGGTGGTATGGTCGTGGTTGGTATTGTAGAAAACATAAAAATTTTTCTATGTAATAATTATATTTCCATTGAAGAAATTTTCTTCGGTCTTTGATTAATTTGGTATTTAAAAACAAATTCTTCATTCTTTTCTAAAAAACTTTTACGTTGCTTTTGGGAATCAAGATTTACGACTTTGTTTTGATGTTTGCTTGGTGTGCCAGACAGTGGTCTGAAAAATATCTTTCGTCAAGTGCGAAATCTGCACATTGCTGAACTAGCTTGCTTTGTATGCGGCTACGTCACGCCAAGGTTGAGCGGTCGGGATGATTCTCATTCTGACAGGCGTTCACCATGCTAAAATGGGACCCTGAACGAGGCTAGCTTCTGCTTGTCAGCTTGATGATCCTGGTGGGTTCAGCGATTATTCGCCAACTTCTGTCTAACCAAGCCCTTTGCTTTCACCTTTTAGTTGATTCCGCTCCTAGGGTTGCCATGCTCTTGACTGGATTTGGACCGTCTCGGATCTCCAAACGAAAGGCTGGCGACGAGAAGAAAAAGGGTCTGCAGCGATCTACGAAGGGGGAAGAGAGGAGAGAGACGAGACACTGAAGTTTTGCGCCAGATGAAAAAAGAGTAGCTCCATCTCGAGTACTTTGTCTGCGGCATTTGGAACGATGGCGAACTGGACCGAGAGAAAACCACCGATGTTCAACGACGCAGGAAGGAGGGAGCCCAGGTAGAAAAGGGGCGGATGGCTCAAGAAAAATTTCCACTACTAACTTGTTTTTTTTATTTCTTCTAGATTAATTATGGCTGACAGTTTTGTTGCATTTACCCGCCCTCGGTAGAGGCGACAATGTAAAGGTCTACTTCAAGACAATGGACGAGTCATTGTGATTTTCATACGGGGTATCCCTGTTGGTATGTTTTCAATGTTTTCTCACTTCGACTCATGTATCCCCACCACATAATGTTATTTGTATATTGTTACTAGTTTTGTTTACCTTTAATAAATGAAAAATTTAATTTAACTTAACTTGTATGTTTTCTCTTATAATTTAGAACACTGGACCCAATAAATTTAATTAAAACTTGAACGGGTTATTGCCCAAATCTAAACGCAACGCTTTGTTATTACTTTCCTGTTGGAGTATTATCTTGTACTATTTACTGTTATATTAGAACACTGGTTTAACTGACTAAATGTTGTTTTTCTATGTCTGTCTCACAATTTTATACCCTTGCAGTAATTTTTATAGTGATATGTTTTAAAGTTGTTTTTTCATATTCTTGACTTTCATGTGTATTGAACACTAGAAACTTTAAAGTAGAAAAATAACTCCAACAATAGCATTGCCATAATGTAGGTATTTTGACACAAAACCGGACTTTTTCTGAAATGACATGTCAATGTTCTTCCATATTTCGATTATACGGCTCAAATTATGCCAAACTGCCAAGTTTTGTGAAAATTGCACGAGTAGTTTTAAAAAATTAGAACAAAGCTATATATTAATGTAACATATACCCTAATTCGCGCTTTCGAGATTTTTTTTCCATATTTCGATTCTACGACTCAAATTATGCCTAAATATTAAATTTTGTGTAGAATTAAAATACTGAAAATAACTTAAAGTACTATCATCTGTGACTTACATTATGCGTTAGAAATTTCAAATATTTTTATTTCATTTAAGGTAATTTCGGGTACCCTTAAAGGGGTAAACATCTACAATACCTCTCAAACATTTCAGAAGTTTAATTGAATTAGCGGCAAAAAAATTGCCGTATAGCAGTAAATTAAATTATGTACAATGTATTAAAATTTGTAAGTAAATTTCTAATCCTATTTCAACATTTTGTTCAATAATAAGAAAGGTGAAACTTAATTTCGGAAGTAGAATATAAAATTTTAAATTTTGCTTTTGATTTTCAATTAGCGAATTTCTGCAAATTGAAGTTAAAACTTACGCATCATACACTATGAGGGTTAAAATTTATTTTAATAACATTTTATTTGCATTTCTATTTAACAAAAATGAAATGAAAATGCTTAGAGGAAACAAAAGTCCCTAACTCACATTAAAATCCATCCATTTGTAATTTCTAAACATCAGATATAGTTAAATGTAGGGAGTTCATTCTTTTGCAAAAAATAATAAATGCAATTTTTTTCATGCTTTTGCAAAAACAAAGTTTATACAAAAGAAAAATCGTTATAAAACATTTTCACAGATGAAAGTTTCGCATCTAAATTTAGGATACTACTACATAGCTCTAGGACTTTGTAATTAACGTGAAAGGAAATCAGACAAATCAAGAATCCGTAAAAAACCAGCAGCTATTTCTGTTCAATTTATTCACTATAATTACTAATACTTTATTCATTTTTCTATAGGTGTAACAAAACTCAACTTCAATCTATGTCTCCAAACATTCTGTCGTTATACGTTCAAAAAGAATTTTGGTATTGTATTTTGAAATGCCATATTGTTTAAACTTCTAAATCCACTTTAGCTTCGATTTCTTTCAAGAAGTTGAGCATGGGAGAATCGTTAAACATTCTAATTCCACACAAACACATTTACTACTTGATGGAGGAAATAAAATCTTGAAGATTGTATTGATGTATTTTACAAAGCTCCAGGACCACCACTGCCATTAAAATCAAGAGTCATAATCTGTCTGCTCTTACAAAAGAAAAATTTTCTGTAAGAGGAGACATCTAAAATGTCTCAAATGCTAATACAATAAAATTCCCCGACGCAGATTTTCAAGCTGCGTAAACTGACGTAGGTTTGCATGATTCCAATTTACATAATTGTAAAATACCACCTAATACAGAATTTGTAGAATCGTTAGGTTATTTTAAAGCAAAAAACTTGAAAAATATGTAATGCCATCGCCGAGACTCGAACGTGGAACTCTCGAATTCGCAACGAGTGTGCTACCGTTACATCCCGAAAGCATGGCGGCAGGAGAAAGACTTATATAGTCCCTCTTTTCGAAGGACGAGTAGGAAGGAGGAGACGCAGTCGCCAAATCCTTATGGTCACGAATTAACTTCCACCACATTTCAGTTCGAACGCAACTGTAGAGTCATCATTTTTTTTTGTTAGCCCAAAGTACGTTAGCCCAGAATGGCTATTAATTTCCTTTTGTAATTTTGCGCTGTTCACTATAAAACGGCGTTTCACATTTTAAATTGCTGCTAAAAATGTTAGAGAGCTGCATTATATTTAAAGGTAGTAAAAAATAAAGAATCTGTATGAGTGCATGTATGTGCCTCGCACTGGAAAAAAATCAACGTTACCTAAAGAGATCAAATTTTGAATAACATAATCCTCTATCGAATATGGGCATCTGGAAGCTTTAATTTGGAATGTGTGTGTTATAGATTTCATATTTTGGAACACTTTACCGAATTTTTGATAAACAGACTCGACTATTTCAAAGCGAGCAATGCCAACACTGTACGACAGAGAGAAGGAGAAAAATATCTCCAGCGCGCCAGACTGTTTATCGGATATTCTAAAGATATGCTCTTTATAAATTATTTTTTGATATTGCTGTTGAACTGAATTTTATGGTTTAGGTGCGATAAACATGATATTTAATAAATAAAGGTAACTCACAGAAAGTTCAATGAATGGCCCCTTTGGGCATAATATAAAATCCGTAAACTTTAATTTTTTTTTCTTTTAAAAGCACGAAACATGAAAATGTGCAATGATGTCGCCGGGACTCGAACTTGGACCTCTCGAATGCGTGCCGATTGTGCTACCATTCCACCACCAAGGCATTTAGGAACGAGAAATTACTTTATAAAGTAATAGTTCGCATTCTTAACTCCTGTAAACATTTCACTGTCCACTGCGTTTTAAGCATCTCCCAGTGCGTAAACTGTATAAAAATTTTAGAACTCTATAAATGTACAGATCTTGCGATCCTGAATACCATAATAACTCTTTGATAATCTTCTCAGTTTCAGTTAGTGAATATATTAATAAAATAACAGAAAACAACGGTTATTAAAAGAATAAACTTCATGCTCTTGTTTGATTAATTATGAAGTAAATATCTACAAATTAAGTACTGCTTTATAAGTCAAAAATGATTCTGAACTTCAAGAATATTATTTAACTTTTTCGTTAAAATAAAGTTTACGAAATGTCCAACTCTGCCAAAAAATGAAATTCTATAACTGCCAATTCAGTAGGAAGACCAATATTGTTACAGTAGAATTTAGTGGTCACCCGTAAACAAAGAAATGAATATTGCCTTCTCTTCGTTTCTTTCTTGACCCCGTTTAAGTCTGATAAATGACGTAGATACCTCGTTCACGGAAATTGCTTGGCCTTAAAAGATGAAAAAAGCAACAATAAAATACCACCAATTGCAAGGAACAAAACGGAACTGATTAAGCTTTTTTTAAGCTCATACGTATTAAATCTATTTATGAGATTTGTGGATATGTATGTAATATAATTTTATCTTTCTATCTCTGCAATTTACCCGTCTTCGATGACACTTTAGTTTCATTAAATCTGAGCTTAATGAGCAAAGGAAAATACGGCAGCGATTTGTGGCAGAAAATTGCATGTCATAACCCGGGTCTTGTGTGATGTAATAACTAGTTAAGTTGAAATTTAAAAAAAGATGTTCATTATTTTTATGTGACATTAATTTTTTTATTAAATCTTTTGTTGGAATTCGCAATGATCCCACATGTGTAATTAGGTAGACTATCTTAAATCTTTAATCAATATCTTGGGGAAAAAATTTTCCTTTAGTTTATCGTTTCTTTAAATCGTACAAAATATTAGCTAGAAGTTAAGCACAATAAACTGTCAGGGAATGAAAAAAAAGGCATTCAAGATAAGCCATAATTTGATTCAGTAGCTGATTGCCTCGACCATAATTTGACTCAAAGATTCATTGATTAGGAAACATGGTGCAATAAAACCATTTTTAAAGCACAGCTTGCCAAACATATGTATGATTCCAATGCAGTGATTGGTGCAGGATTGTTACTACACTGACAGGCGCTTAACATTAAGGTTAATAGGCAGGCTATTATTTAAATGAAACTGTAGATTTTTTTATTTACACTAGACTACAGTAAAAGATGTCGTCTGCATTTTTTTAAGTTTTCCTCCCATACTGCTGTTCCTTAAATACACTGGCTTTTTTTTCCAATGGAGGACACTCAGCCGACTGCCACTACTAAGGCCACAAATAGTGGTCACTTTATTGTGGAAGCACCTAATAGTGGGCCATCTTTGCGTCCTATGAAGGGATGGACATTTACAGGCATGTCTTCCCTGGGATTGGAAACACCGCCCTTTGATATCGCAATCGGCTCCCATAACCACTATCTGTCTAGGCAGCTCATACATTGAACCTGGAAACAACTTTTTTAGTTACCTAATTAGACACGTGTTGGATTAATATAAATCAAACTTACACATAAGAAAGCTTTATTCTACGTTAAGTGCCAATTACCCAAATCTTAAAATTAATTAAATAAATAACTTTTGATCATTTAATTAACGCAAAGTTAATTTTACCTCCAAAATAATACGTTGTTGCCATACAACTCTTCCATTTTACAGCTTGCCTGTATCGTTACTTGCCTTTACAGTTTTTATTCCTTTGCGCGATGTAAGGGAAACATATTTCATCGAAGATATCCATTTTCACCGCTCTCGAATCCGTTTAAACGATGTTTTTGGGTGACATTTGTACGTACAGACAGAATAAAGGGCTCTTTTTCTCAACACGGATTGTAAAACGGATTTAAAATGGATTAGGAGGAGTTTTTTTTTCGTAACGTCTGTACATACGTACGTATTTATCTATCTCGCATAACTCAAAAAAGAGTATCCTCGGAACATTGACATTTTGTACATTGGAGTGCTACAACATGTAGTTGTGTACCTCCCCTTTTTTTTGGCTGCAATAGATCTCACCAAAAGTTTATAGATACTCAAACTGTTACCCGGCTTGGTAAGCTCAATTTTTTTATTCGTATATATTAGTGAATTGCACATTTTTTGCTTTAAAAGTGATTGAATTATGTTGTTCTTATGTTGCGGTTAAGACTTTTATGCTTTTAGTTAATATGCATGCAATAGTTGTAAAATTATGAACAATTTAAATGTTGTTAAAATGCTGCTAAGCCTAACGAAGACGTATTTTGTTTACATTTGAAACTCTCATTGGAATAGAGAATTAAGTCAGTTTCTGAACAAATATCAGTATCTTTTTGCCGAGAGAGACTAAAAGTAAATTTTCACGTTTGTTAACCGAAAAATCTGTCTTCCTGGCCTCTAGCCCAATTACTTGTTATTGCGTAGGAACTATTAACTTTACTTGTAGATTTCTTTTACCTGTATTTTTTTTACAGTTTTTATTGAAGATTTTTTGAGTTTTTATGTATTTTTGACTTATTAAGAAATGAGAACTTAATTCATTGAATGAGAAATATATCTGTAATGAGATTTGAGGAAATATGTTTAAATGAAATGCAGCAAAAAATGTGTCTAATTTAATAGGCCGCGTGAGGAAGTCATCGGATGTTTGGGCTATAATGCCAGCTTTTAGGTTTTCTTTGTTTTTCTGTTTTATAAGTTTCAGAAAGTGAGAATGAACTTAAGTCCAAAATTTCAAATCAGAATTGACAATAAGATTAAAAGATACTTTTTCATGAATTGAGCATGTAGACATATTTTAACGAAATTCATTAATCAGTTGTTTGGGAACAAAAAGACGCAACACAATTTTAATCTCATGAGAAAATTAATATTAATTTTTATATACTGCTAAAAACTTTTATTTTCCATTCCTTACTAGAAATGCTAGCTTCATGTAAATCAATCTTACACATAAGGAACTTTATTCTGATTTATTTGTCAATTAATTATTCAAATGTTAAAAAATATAGAATGCTTTTTCAATAAATAAATAACCCCGTAACATCTGAATTTAGAACGTGAGAACACGCGTTAGACATCATGAACAAAAATTAAATCAATAGAAGAAAGTATCAAAATATCATATCCTTTTAAATTTTATTTCATTAATTTAATTAAAGTTTATAACACCGAATTAAGTGAAGCAGGTTTTATATAAGAAATTTAAAATATAAATTCAGATTGTTATTAAAGAAATCAAAACTTGTTAGTTTCAAAAAAGCGTTTGCCTTCGAAACAATAACATTATGAAATCCAAATCCAGGATTTAGTCAACGTTTTAATTTCGCAGTTACCTGGAAGTACCTGGAATTCACAGTTAAACAAATTCGTAATGAAATTTATTCATTAATATATTAGCTAATAACATTTCATCTGCACTATACTCATCCCTGTTTCGTCAATTAAAAAAAAACCCAAAATTTCATGCATTTGAATTGATTTGAGCTTTCCCAGCAGCAAAATTATTTTCCCTCTTATATTTTAATAAGAACAAATAAAATTGGCGTAAATATATTATGCCAGTATTAGTACGTTCGATGATGATTTGGATTAGCGCTGAATTCCCAGCGTAATACACATTTAAACATTTGGTTAACAGCTAAACACTAACACATAGCTAAACAATAGCATGGCTAAACATTGACAAACAGTACGTGATATTTGATTCAGATGGTGAGGAGAGTTCAACATTCAGCCGTTGATGGTTCAAATAGTTCCATTGCAAGAGCACTAGTGAGCCATAATCCGAAGCGCGGTGCAAAAGACCGTGGGCTAGTGTCTGGGAGTTCTAAAGGATGGTGATGTGTATGGTCAGAAGTGTACGGATAAGTTTCTTTGGAAAGACGGACACTCAGCAGAGAAAATTCACAGATGAGCAAAAGCTGTAGGTGGTAAGCAAAATTCTGCCCTAATTTGTATTTAATTGGACAAGGAATTTCAAAATTGAAAATGAAAGGAATGAGTAGAAGTAGATGAGGAATGAGGTGCACATCAGCCCAGTGTAACAGCTGTTTAACTTAATACTGACAAACCTCACATTTACCATTGGTAAGGAGCAACCTGAAACAGGTATTGGTACAAAAACTATAGACATGTTATTGCACGCAGATTTGAAAATGCTCAAAATTTGTGCTCATTAGATATACATCAGGCTGTCTGATCTGCACATAAAAACAACGTGTCTTAATGCACTCTAATTGCTACATCGAACTATGCATTTTTTGATAAGAAGAACGTGCATATGCGACGATTCGTCAGCAATGAGGAATTGCAAGAGGGTATCCATGAGTGAATATACAGTACTCTAAAAGAATGATTTATTTCAGCCAACCTAAAATTTCTGAGAAGCACTGCATCCAGTTGAGGAGAAATTCAATGTGATGTCTAGGTAGTATAGATAATTAAAGGAACTTATGTCGTTTTAATCATCTTAGACCCAAAATTATCGTACAGTCCAGTATTTTAAAATACATACACAAATTGTGTTAACAGCGTTCTATATTAGATAGAGCAAATCCAATTTGCAAAACTCGAGATATATTCATGTATTTTTTATGATAGCACTTCTTGTTATTTTATACTTTCGAATGACCCGAGATGCAATGATTAAAGTGATTTCTTTTTCTTTATTAGCTTGTGTTCTTCTCTCAGAGCGTTAAATGACGCAATCTGTGTTTTGGGGCAATCTGCCAACTCTAGGCTCTGAACTTTATTTGTATGGCCGTTGTAATGTTGTTCGCTGTTGTATAAATGCTTACCTTACCATTCCCCTAATAAACGCTTGTTATCCCTGTGATGAAGTTATAATTCAAAATATTATAACAGCATTAACATAAGCTTCTTAACAAAGCAGCCATGTTATGAAATTTTTGACCAAAACGTTTGCTTTATATCTCTATTTGAACTATAAAGCAACGACAATCAAACATTGTTAATTTTATGTAATGATAAAAGCTATATTCTATAAAAAAAGAATTATCTGAAATTAAAAAATCCAAAATATTTACATTTTGACGATTGCTCAAAAGGCGTTTTCAAAGTTTAATATAGTTTATCTGTAGGGACTGTATCCGGACTTGTATTTCTTTTTATCTGCTTGGCAAACATGACGTGTCCTAACTGGACAATGAGTTTGAATGCAAACTATGTCCTATGAAATGTAGCAAAGACGTAGCAAGACGACAACGGGTAAAATTACCCCTTATTTTTCACGATTTTACAGTCGCTCCCGCACATCGGGATACAAAGACCAACCACTTGTGGTCCTAACGTAAAAAGTATAAGACTACTAACAAATTAAAATTTAAATAAGAGCAAACTTTTAATATTTTACACAGATGACTAACACTAAGACTGGCCTTTTAAATTACTACGTCTGTAGTAGGCAAACTGCGGAAAACTACAATACGTCTTTAGCTTTCAAGAGGATTAAAACCTCTGGCTTTAAAAGCGGGCAGTAACTGATGGCAAGCTCTCTTGAAGCCTCGTGGCAAGACGGCTCTTTCTCTCTCCTTCTACTCTGCTCTTGGTCAAAAGCCACAACTTAAATACTTAAGCATTAGCAAGTACAATTTGCATAAACATATTCACACGCTAATTCTGGACGGAAGTGGAAAATAAGAGATGATAGTAAAGATTTAGATTGAAATAAACTTTAGTCAAACTTAAGATCCTTACAACTGTAGACAGAGATGGTGCAGGTTAAATAACAAAATATTTTGTAAGATATTTGGCAAAATTCATTTAGACTAACAGGGGAAAGTTATATATCTTTTGTAAATTGAAAAGTTAAAATAATATATGTAGTGTAAGTCTATTAAAAGTATTTAGTGTTTTTAATTAGCTATATCATGAATTAAATGCATTTTTATTTAAGTCATTCGGTTTAAAAAGTTAAAAAAATAATATTTTTAAAAAGTGTATCTATCGCTTTAAAATAGTTTAGTTTGTTCCTTGATGATAGAGAGATTAAATATGAAAGAAAAATATTTTAGCTTTCCGAATGGCAATAGATTCGAATAAAAAGGGAAGCAACTTAAAATCGTGTTTCTAGACTAACAGCTCTTTTGAGTACAAAAGAAGCATTGGCTTCCCTTTTCAATTAACACACACACACAGACATATATATATATGTGTGTTAATATATATATGTGTGTGTGTGTGTGTTTAGTTTAAAACTCTCTCAAATTCGATTTTTAAACAATTCGTAGTGTTAAAGTTTTACATTAGACTGAAAATAACTTTTGTGATTTATTAGTAAGACTTTTATCAGCTTTGTTAATGACTGTCATAAATACAAGAAAAATTTGCAGACGAAGAAAAGAATTCTGAATTTTGTATAAGGGCGGCTTCAGCGATTTTACACTGGCAAATTCAAATAACCATTTGCTCACACTTTAAAGTATGAAATATAAGTTAAATATGCGTGTTCAAATTTCTTTAAATATTTTGAAGTAGTAATTTGATATGATTAACTTGTAAAAAGAAGAAAATATGGAAGGGGGAATATAAACTTCATCTAATATATTTTCCTTTGAATGTCAAAAGGAAGAGCACTGCCGCATTCTACAGTTTCTGACATTAATCCTAAGGATGTTACATACTGTGCTATGTTTATACGAAAGAATTTTATGCCGTGGTTATTCAAAAGTGCTATTATAAATTACGTTTGATGCAAAGGACGGTAGACAAAAGTATTTACTCGACAATAAATAGGGAACAATGCTCTTATAAGCTGGCAAACGTGAAGTGTTTTGAGAAAAAGAGAAAATATCTTCGAAGTCTATTTAGCTGATAAAATCTTATTTCAGAAGCTTCAAAGTGTGTTTGAGATTTCTCGGATTTCAAAATTTCAGAGCACTTATTTTCTGGTCACGAAGTATAAAGAATCACGAATGGCAAGAACATCAATGTATATAACATCGGTTGGTTAGGTCGACAGGGAACAATGAGAATATTTATAAAGAAAATGCAGTTGTGTCTAGAAATTCAACTACATTTTGAAGTTTTCTTGATATTTTTAAAGAAATTTCGAATTCATCTCACACTCGTTTAGAGTGGGATGCATAATCTAGCGCATATAAGTAGCATGCTTCTGTTTGAATGTTGAAAAAAACTGAGGAAAGGATTTTAGTTAATGAACAAATATGAAGAGTTGCTTACAATTGATCTGATTATAAAGAGATATGTGTATTTTTTCATAGCGCTAACATAAATGATATGAAAGAAGTCCTGTTCTTAGGATCTGTGTAAGGCAACTTAAAACTTTTACATGCCGCACTATGATCAAGAAATAAAGGTCACAACTAATTCATCAAATGCGCATTAGTATACACCCATAAATACTAAGCAAAACAAAAAAAAATTGCCTCAAAAATTTCTGTCTGTGATTTTCCGGATGTCCCATTTTTGGAACATTGGTTAAAGGTTATAAGGTTGTAACGCTGTCTTTTATCATCGCTTCATAAAAACAAAGCGTTGTATGATGAATCTTTTAAAATTGTATGCTGTAATCATGGTTTACTGAATAATTTGGTGTGAAATTACTAAAATTTAAGTAAAGCTCATTAACGAAATGTACATGATTTTTAATTAGCCTAATATTTTATAAGAAATGCAATGCAAAAAGTGTAAAGAAACAATAAAAACAAATTTACACTTACACAAGCTTGACTAACAATATACATAATGTGAATAAAAGCGACTTAAAAAATGTAAAATATCTTACCAATAAAAAATCAAATATTTTATCCTTTAGAAGGCACGTGGGATTTCACACAGTAGTACAAAAAATATAAAACAATCTAAAACAGTAATTTTTTGTAATCTTTTTTAGCAGTTTCTCAGTGTCCATGATATTGTGGGAAGCAGTGTACATGGAGCATGTTTTTGCATTCAAAACACATGTTTGTAGTGTTTTTTGGCACACTATGCAACGACCTTGTGATGATGTACTTATATTACGTGCATCTGGTTTTCTTGCTAACGTCGACTGATTGTCACGGGATCCAGGTACAATCTGAATTTTAGGTTTCGCTTGAAGCAAATTCAAAATAATTTTTCCTCTAAAATTCACGTGAGTCATTTCTAATGTGGTGGTGTCTTGTAAATCAGTCTGTAAGATCCACCCAATAGCAACAACCATATTCACTACTTTGATAAATAGTTCCAGTACCATTTTTTTTGCTGCGAAATTTTGGTCGATAACTTCCAAGAAGTTGGTTCAACAGGTCTATTCCACCCATTTCTTCATTATGTAATTTTATAATATAAGGTTGGAGAACATCAACTTTCTTTCTGTAAGCTGGAATACATCTTTTTACTCTTCCTAATGGTTCATGAGTAATACAATTTGATGAAATAGTTACAACAGAACTGTCGTTCCAACGGCACTATAAACTTCTCCGTCGCATCGGTAATCAAATTATCCATGTTGAAATTTCTACGTTTCTTTTGTATTTTTTTATTTGTGTTTTGTATTTCCACATTTTGTTTCCTTTGAGGACTTTGTTCCATTCTCGAATCTCGCACTGTGCCAATTGCATTAAAGTCTTTGTTAGACATATCTGTCAGTAGACTGGGCGATGGGAAAACGTTATTGAAAAATACTTCGTGTTTCTCTGCATTTTCGACAAAACTTTTGATCTAAGCGGCGAATTTTCATTTTTGGAACCTTTCGAAGGACCTAATATAAACAAACAAATCCTCTGAAGCAGATGTGGTAATTTCTAACAAAAGCAATAAGCAGATATTGTAACTCAAAGCAGCGAAATATAGCTGAAACCAATTACACATCTCCCTTGGTAACCTTGGTTAGAGAGGCATATCCTCTTCTAATCCTCTGCCCCATCCTTTCTATAGAAATAAATGGTGCACTGCCTCTAAAAAAAGCATGTTTACGGAACATGAGCACTGAATTGTATTTAAAATCTAATAAAGAAAAATATACGTGTGATATCACTGATTTTGTGTATCATTACATGCCAATGTTCCTTTTTTGGAACATCGCAATTTTACGCAATATTGAGGAAACATTTCTTTTTATTATTCGAATTTCTTTCATTAACTCATTAAACTTGCCATCTGCAAGTACGAAAGGGGGAATGTTTGGGTGGATTTTAATTTTAAGGAATTTTATGGAATTTTTTTTTCTTAAGTGCTGCAAAATTCGTAAAAAAAGCCGATTTTTAGAAATTTGTCTATTCTGAAATATTCATGCTTAAAAAGTAAATTTTGCGTCAGAATATCAGTCATACCTTCTATGACAAACGTTAATTTTTTCAAACTGACAGATATGATAGTTTATTTTTTAAAATATATTAAATATGATGTTCCAAAAAAGGAACACTGGCATGTAAAAGGTTAAAGAGCATGATAGATGAAAAATGAGCAATGTCCTCAACGGGACTTGAACCACGGGCCTCTTGAATACGCGCCGAGCGTGCTGACCACTACAGCATGAATGCTGGAGATACACCCTACAGAGGTAGAGGCCACTTTTCGTCAGGAACAAAATAAATCCTGTAAAGAAGGGACTACATATTAATACTATTCGTTAGACAGTCATTTGCGAAGAAAGATATTCCGATACTACATACTTTTGCAATTATACTGGTTTTCTACTACCGAAGAAGTATTATCCAGAAACTTAGGTTAATTTCACAGTAGGCCTTGTATTGAGAGGTACCAGAATTAATTTCTCTAAACGAGTGAACATGAAGGCACGGAAAAAAGAAAGTGAGACACTTTGTCTCGTACAAAAATTTCCACGTCAAAATTTTTTGGTAAAGCCAAGGCATGGCTAGTTAGCGTCGTATGATGTTCCTACTGCTAAACCATTCATTAATTTGAACAAAATCCAGTTTTCTATAAACATTTCTGGGAATCAGGTGCGATTTCTGAATAACAGAATTCATTGTTTTACATTTTTCAGAAATTTCCAGCGCTCTGAGACAGAATTGTTCATATTATTATCTGAGATCAAGATTACACAGGCTTGTCAGTAGAAATATTCTTTGATGAAGAACTTTTGAGAACTTTGAGAACTTTTTTGAACTTTTGAGAGTTCTTTGATGAAGTGATTTCTTGAAACTGGGAACTGTAGGATGAGCGGTTGGGGCTAATATTCCCTTCTAGTTCTTTTTGCGAAATTTAGGGAAAAATTCATAACCTTTAAACGATAAAACACTATCCAATTTGCATCTTTTCGAGCTTACAGGAATAACTCATGTTTGTCTCTGGAACACTGGAGATATCTTTATACGTTATTACAGAAAATTTGGCCATGGCCAAATGTCTGACATCCAAAATACAGGATAAGATTTTACCAGGACGGTATCTTCTAATGTTTACAGTTTGGTCTGTATGAAGTAGACCTTCCTCTCTGCGTTTCACAACGAAATTCGAGTAGCATCTCTTCACAGTCAGCGTCTTCTTTTAAAACTGTTTTAACTTTTGTACTGCGGGATGCCTTAGCACAGATTTCCTTCATTAATACCTCGAGCTTGGTATCCACAAGAAAACTGCGAATAACTACTTTAAAAAGCGTGTCCAATTTGGCTCTGAATGTTCTAAATTGTACTTAATTCTTCATTCAAATTGATTACTGAAGGTAAAAATATTCGTGATAGATTTTTTTTGGTTGCATTTTCGATGGTGGCTTTCAATCCATGTTGAGTAAAATAAATTTTCAGTTCATTCCTAGCGACTTTCGATTGAGGACAAATAAACAGCGGCAGTTTTTTTATCCGATGACATAATGCCAGGATTAAATTATGTGTGCGTGTCTTCATTTCGGTCTCCATTGCACACATAGGCTCTATTTTATCCTAGGTGCTTTCATACTCTAACAGAGACAGGATTTTAAAGTTCAGGCACTGGAGCGCTGTCCTGGGAAAATGGAGGCTAAGAGATTATTTTCGGAAAAATCCTACTTCATTTGGAGCTGGAGAGTAAGTCTCGATGTTCTTAGTAACTGAATTTTAGCCTTGATCAAGAAACCTGAATTTAATGACTGGAAATGTTTCACCTGTAAGTCTTGTGGTAAAATTAGGTTCATTTCATTGCAATCCTAACAGGGACATTATTACATTTATCTCGTTGCTTTTGTACTGCTGCAATTTTGTCGAGTATGTTCCATAAATCGTCGTATTTCCCTCAGCCCCACTTAGCTAAATAGACCTTCGCTTGAATACTATTAAACGAAAAATAATGATTTCACATGATAAAGACTAAAATTTTTTAAGTCCAAAAGGTTAAAAAAATGCAAGC
Organism: Stegodyphus mimosarum; assembly: GCA_000611955.2. Lineage (NCBI taxonomy): Eukaryota > Metazoa > Arthropoda > Arachnida > Araneae > Eresidae > Stegodyphus > Stegodyphus mimosarum. The sequence continues at coordinate 1,222,556 of KK119845.1, forward strand.
TGCAAAACGTGCGTAGTGTAGTGACGTCAGCCTCAGAACGTGTAGCAAAGAAAATATGAGCCACAGCTATATTTGCACCAAAAACAAAGGGCGGAGAAAAAAAAAGCTTAAACGAGCGTATTGCCATCTGCCGAAAGAATAGTAAAGAAACCTGAAACATTATATTAGCAGAATCTAAAAATTTTAGGTAGGTTCCAGTTATTGTCATTAACTAACCAAGATAAATGTTTGTGAATGTAGAAAGCTTCATAAACTCGAATTGATCAACTGAAAAAGCTTTATGGTTAATTAATTTCTTCAGATTCAAAATAAAAATTGCGATTAAATTTCCAGCTGCAAAAAGCTGTCCGAAGGCTCGTTTATTTTTTCCCTTTTTACACGTGATTCTTGATAGTTAACGCAAAATTTTAACGCTCTTTTAGCTTAACCGATATATCGATTGACAAGGTTTGATATGATTAGCTGTAAAAGATTAGTCTATATCTTCTTTTCTGAAATAACATTTGCCTTCCTTGTTGCAAAATTTAATGTATTTTTAGTTTGGCCGATATATCTTAAACCGCGCCGATATGATATCCCATAAATTCAACAAGAATTAAGGTCAACGATGGAATATTAAAAAATTGAACAATCGATTTGATTGATAGGAGAGAAAATGATTTGAAAGTTGAATATCTAGAGAATTCTCTCACCTTCCTTCATTTGGGTAGACAAATTAAACTGGAGAACTTCCTCGAAAATTCCGATTATTAATAAAAGCCAAAAGAGAAGAGAAACATGCCAGAATAACAAACGTAAAATTATGCAAAATATATTTATAAACTTCAAATGCAAATATTTATGAAATTTACCAGTGACGTAAATATGAATTGCATCAAACATTTACGTTATAAATAAGGCCGTTTTAAAATGTTGTTACTAATGATATATGAAGAAGGTTATGAACAATTAAGACGCATGTAAAATGTTTTTAAATATCTAAGTGTCTAAAATTTGTATCTCCTTCTTACATGTGGCTTCGCGGTATAATAAGGAAGTACATCCGGCTAATAATCGGAAAGTCTAGTGCTTCAGTCCCGATGAGAATACTGCATTTATTTCCGTCTCTTACTTCTAAATGAGTTTAATGACTTTACTCGTAACGCCAGAACTAAGATAAGGCCTTAGACGATATTTCACCACCACCATGATTTGGCGATTCTGTTCTTTCCTTCTTAGTCGCATTTTAAGTGTGGAGTGGAGTATGTAAGGTATTTTCTTCCTGTTTACTGCGTATCTTCGTTGTTTGATTAAAAAGCACCTTCAACTAGAAGTCGAAAATTCCGCACTTGGAGTCCCATCGAGGGTATTGTATATTTTTTACACTTCCTATTTCGACAAACCAAGTTACTCTACAAATGTATTAAGTATTACATAAATTTATTTTTAACAAATCGGTAAGCCTTAATCCTTCAGCGGTGGTGAAATTCAACAATTCTATCTTCTAAAATACGCGCAGTATCTGTCAGTTGTATATTTTTAACGCAATTGCGCTCTTTGGCGCCCACCGCTGTGCATAAGTTAAATGCAAGCTGAACTCTTTGGACACCATCAAAATGTTACAAATACCAAACCCTTTGAGAATTGGCTATTTGTCAGGACACAAAGCAATAAATTTCTTGTGCCCTGTGATAATTATGTTTATATTGCTTAAACTGCAGTTGTCAGCAAAAATGTGATGATTAGAGATTTTTTTAACTTGGAATGTTCTCATGCGATGAAAAATTCAAGAATTTCTCCTTTTGAGAATTACCTTTTTTCACTGTTTTGTAAGGGTGCTGCTCTGGTTTCAGTGTCAAATTACTAAACATCTAAATTTTTGGCCCTATACAACAAACAATGCTTGGCAATGGTTTCAGAAGATTCTCAGGCATAAATCTCTTTGCCAGAAGCTTCAAGACTCTAATGAACCATTTTATTATAAACAGCGATAATCTCATAGCAATATAATTCTCATTTTCATTTATAATGTTTTAGCTGTTAATGTTATTAATGTAAGTAGCAGTCACAAAGGAGTTTATAATTTAAATGAAAATAGCTTTACTTTTTTAATATTATTTTATTCATTTTTTATTTTTTTTGTTTTTTATTATTTTTATTATTTAGTTTGTTATTTTATTAGTTTTATTTTCACGTTTGTAACAGTATTTGATTTTGTTGAATTAATTCTCTAAACTTTAATTTTCTCAGAACTTGCAAAATACTTTCTCAGAATAGTAAAATCTTCACAGAATCTCAGAACTCTTACGTCAAAAGTATCCAATAACAGCTCTGCTCATCAACTTTCTATTACTCTTGATGAAACATTCTATAGTAGTGCTTTAATTTTTCAAAACCTTTACAGTGTTAAAATCCTTTATAACACCTATGTTATACCTGTAACAAAGTTTCATGCTTCACAGAAAAATCTAAGTAAAATGTATCATTCTTTGTAACACTGAAACATTCTTTGCAAAGGTGTAAAAAATATTTATAATATTTATATCAACACTATAACAAAATTCTGTATCCAAAGAAGTTTTTTAATAAAATCCACTAAATGAAAAGAAATACTTTCAGACGGATCATCTGCTCATTCCATGGTTTCCTATTAGTAAGTAATACCGTTTTTATACATGTAGATACAACAGAATCTGTCTATGGATTATGTATATCTATAGCGTCTGTTTCAGTTTATAAATCTTCATATATTTGTAGAACTGTCAGTTTATTTACACACTTACCTGGATGTAAATAAATAATTTTTGAAGCCTCCACTTCAAACTTCGAAAAATTTGCTTTAGGTTTACACAACTTAATATTCTACGGTGTTACATCGTTCAACAATACTTCACTCAGAATTAAATGTTACACACTATAAAGAATATGCGAAGAGGCTTAAAATTTACATGAAAATTTAGAAGATTCTGGGATTAGCAAATGAATAACATTCACTGCGTGTTCCCACTACAGAGAAGAATAACAACAAATTACAGAAGTATCAAAAAAGAAGTCTGAAATGACAACGCTTTTGCACTTATAAATCAGGTCCCCCTCACTGGTTATGTGTTGGAAGACATGTTAGTCATGTTTCAAGTAAAAGGAAAATACTTATATTAGCACATTTTAGAACTTAATCACTTGGAAACCGTAGCCTACTTTGAAATGCGGATAATTTTAAAACGTAACTGGTGCTCAACGCTTTTCCGAGAACGGCTGTTAGAAGAAATTGTAAAGGATAGCTCCAGAAGAATCACATAGAGCAAAATACGAGACCTTTGCTTCCACCATTCACAACTAACCGAGACGGTAGTTATTTTGTATGTATCCTTGTTAGACATCGTGTAATCACATAACCTACATGGATCAGGAAACTGGGTTTGATGTATCGTACCAAGCATCTGATTGTACAGAACGACGACGATTACAGAGAAATCATTCTCAGAAATGTGACTTTCCTTAATACTCCCATAGAAGACAGTAGTTCTGCATATCACGTTTCATCTGTGGACACTTGAGGAGTCTCTAATATGAACAAGGGCAGAAAGTTCTGAAGACCTGCACAAAGTGTAGATCTTCTCCAATATCACCTGATCATATTTTGCCTCGATTTTACCTTTATGAGGTTTCTCTCAGTGCCGCTTCTCTTTAGACTCTTTGTATTTTTGTCTAACCGGATTAGACCACTTCGGCGATAGGAAACAAGAACAACAAGAAATATTGGGTAATATAAGTTGATCCTATATTTTCAAAAGTGTTATGAGAAATGAAAAACACTTAAAATAGGCACGAAATAACATTAGAGAATTCCTAAAAGTCATTCAATGCCATATGCTGAAGTTTTATTTATAAGGGAAAAATTTACCGAGATACAAACAAATGTTTATGCAGAGGTCCTAGCGATCATCAGAAAATGAAACACTAGTTTATATTAATTGTGAAAACTTGAGCAACAAATGTAATATAGGTCTAAATACGTGCCACGAGAGAAAGATGAAACATTTGCATGCTTCGTAACAAATTTACTACTACTAAAGAATCACTAATAAATATGGCTAATAAATATCCACATTATAAATAAACTCACAGCATCCCTGAGATACCATATGTCAAATAAGAGAAGCCCAAAAAGTTCAAATAATTTAATGGCAGGTGTTGGGGTGCCGCCTGGGAGCTATGTCTTTATTTCTGTAGAGCAGCAGGAACTGTTTTGTAACAGCAAGAAATTACTGTGTTATAAGCAGTCACGACGCTGTGACTCAGTATTCGTAAGAGCTAAACAGTAGAATAGAAGAGAAACACGCCAATGTGACAATCAAAATCGCTGAAACAATCTTGTATTTGGCGTACATTTTTCAAAACACTCAATCGATTTCGTGGGCAGCTACAGGTCCCTCCTCATTTGAGAACGAAATTTCTAGAAGGGAAAGCGACCTCAGTAACGGTTTTTTATACCCTCGTGTAGTAGCATGCGTGAGGAGGCAACGCCATGTATTGGCAAAAATAATAACCAAGAATTATATTAATAGAATTCTAAAAGCCTTAGAAAGGACTGGATTGAACTTAAAATCATTCACTAAACATGCTAAATCTTCGTGAATATGAAAAAGCCTCAAGAAAATCCAATTCACCAAGAGAACCAAATTATCCAAAATGCTTCTTCCATTGGTGAATTGGATTTTCTTGAGGCTTTTCAATTTCACTAAGATTTAGCATGTTTAGTGAATGATTTTAAGTTCAATCCAGTCCTTCCTAACGCTTTTAAAATTCTATTAACATAATTCTTGGTTATTATTTTTGGCAATAGATGGCGTTGCCTCCTCGCGCGTGGTACTATCCGAGGGTATAAAAAGCCGCTACTGAGATTGCTTTCTCTTTCTAGAAATTTCGTTCTCCTGATGAGGAGGGACTTGTACCTGCCGTCGAAATCATTTGAGTGTTTTGATTAATGTACACCAAATACAAGGTTGTTTTTAGAGCTAAACAGTAGTTTATAATAAAAGCAATATCCATATCATTCGAAAAGCATAAATCAGTAACAAGCAATATCCCATTAATACTACATATCATGTAAACAAATACTTCATAAAATGTTTTCCAAAGTTATTTTCCCTTACTTTGAGAGGAACATGTTTATAATATCTAATTTCATAAAAAAATCCGAATATCCCAAGTTTGTAAAAAATATGTTTAATTTTAATTAATTAGTTTTTTGACGCAAATTATATCATTGCACCATTTAGGCACTTCGTATTCAAACCCGTCAAAACATAATAGTTCGTTTAGTTTTATGTTTACATCATAAAACTAATGAGGAAGAGTAATTAATCACCTGTATTATCATTAAGAAATTTAAATTAACTTAATGTTCTTGAGTGTAATTTTCATTTTGAAGAAAAGTACTTTTTAACTACGTTCTCCACCTTTTTTATGTAGGTAAATGGTTCTTTAATTCGTTGTTTTAATAAAACTAAAACTGCTTTTACATTCTTCTATTAAGTTAAAAAATGAAGCTGAACTTCCTGTCATCTATTATATTTATTCTTTGTTCATTTTGAATAATTTCACGATGCATCACTTTGATATGGCAAAAAAAAAATTTTAAGCTGCGTTATTTCTTCATTAAAATGTCTTTTAAGTGGCTAATTGTTCTCCCGAATTAAAACAAATCAATCGCAATTTGATATTATCTTTTTGATCAGTAAAACTGATGGCAGAAGATTCCGATACGTCGTCATCTTTTCTCCTAATACCTTATTTGCTCTTTAGATACGTATTAGTGTTTCTAGAAAATGCTATCTTTGAAATTATGGATCACATTCTAATCTGCTAAGAGGAATATCTTGCTCTAAATGTTATGCAACTGATATCACATATTAAAAGTCATAACTGTTTTCAATTCGACATTTGTCTGTGCCTATTAGCAGAAGATAGATGCAAATATTCTTGACCCAGAAAATACCAGGTGGCGGTATTTTTTGCAAATTTACTTCCATAAATTATATTGGTTTATATGATATGCAGAAAGATATTTCTATAAATTATCTTGGCTTATATGATATGCAAAGCGCAAACATTATAAATTTTTTGGTTATAGAAAAGAAAATTAAACTGATATAAACAAGATCATTGAAAATTAATATCATCTCTGCATTTTGTTCAGAATAATAAATTATTGGAATCGACGTGACAAAACGATTTAAAATATAAACCGTTTTCAACAAAACATGGCATTTAACTAAATCATACAGTTAATGATTTCCTTTTATTAACTAAACTTTGTTATAATTATCACTGAATTTTTAGAAGTAAAAATCATGCTCAAAAACAATCAACTTATGAAGGCTTAAATTGGCTACCACTGACCCCACATCATAGGCATGTCGACTGTATATTTGCCGAACTCGGGCAAGCTGGACCGACTGGAGGCGTGTGATTTCAGCGATGAATCTCGATTTCAGTCTCGGTGTTGAATGACCAACGCACACGCTTGTGGAGTCGGCCAGGCCAGCGATTCCACACGCCATTTGCTATCGAGCAACATACGGTGATTATACAAGGTGTGACAATCTGCTGAGCGATTTGGTGGGACACACAATCACGTCTAGTCGTCTTTCAAGGCAATATGACGGCTTATCTGCAAGACAACTCTCATCCAACATTGTCTTCAAGGATATGGCGTACTTCCGTGGCCTGTCAGATCACCAGACCTCTAGCCAATAGATCACATTGCAACATGCTTGGAAGGCAAATGCAGCCATCATACCAGAATACTGGTGAATTAACAGTCTAGCTGCAAAGATTACGGCATGATTTTCCGGAGGTCATATGTGACCTACGTGATTCGATGCTACGCCGTATTGTGGCTTGTATAGATGCCAGTTGTGGCTATATAATCTCTGATTTGTAAACTTTTTCATGCCATAACGCTTAATAAATCGATCTTTTGTTTTGAATTTGCAATATTTTTTTTTAATTTTCTCATACATACATAGATGTTAAGTTTCGTGATGGTAGCTCGTATTCTTCTGGGTGCACATACGTTTTGTGACAGAATCTACATTGAAGTTCTCTGTGGAAATTGAAATCGTGCAGTTCAGGTCGCATTGAAAAGTGTGCATTTAAAATTAACAAACAATAGGAATTGAAATTATTTATTTTTTTTGTAAAATGTAAAGACATGTACATACATATTTTAAAGTAAAAAATACATTAATTAACAAGATTTCAAAAATGGCATAATTTAAATGATTAAAATTAAAAATGCTTTGATTCGCTTTCATCTCCACTCATCAGTAACAAGGTATCCCTTCGTTACTTGGTGGTATATCTAAACTACTGATAATGCTGCTAATTTTCTCAGTTTCATGGTTTTTTCCTTATTTATATTCCTGAGACCCGTTTTAATAAGGTAATTTCTATCATAAGATTAGAGAAATTTCACTCAAATTCTTCTTCTTACCTTTCAGCTTTGACAATTTAGAATTTCAGTTTAGGGTATTAGGATATTTAAGTGTTACAACCGAAACCTATAATGCTATGCTGTTTCAGTTAGCGGAATCTTGTATTCTAGAAGAAATATTAAGGATTCGGCAGCGACAGCAACGCATTTCTACAGAACTTTCAGGTTTTAGTTTTAAAAGCAAATTATTTAAGGAAAGACAGGTTTGAATAAGAAGTTGATTGTTAATGCTACTGATTTAGTCGTCACTAAAAAAAAAGTAACTTAATTAATGCTTGTTCATTTTGTTATGTTCATCATGTCATTGATGCAAACGAAGAAAGCTAGGCATTTTCTCATTTTCACATCCTCCATCATAATGACGCCAGTTTTTGTCTGAAATAAAATAAAATACTTCTTCCTTAGAAAAATGATCGAAACATTTTCCTCAATTGTCAATAAATCCAAGCCAAATTCAGACCATTTTTAATGTATTAGCGGAGGTTCCCAAGAATTCCTCTTTCAACAGTTGTTTGGAAAACTAATGTAATAACTCTAATGGAATGCATACCATTTATACTGAAAATTCGATATTTAAAAATAGGTGTCTTATCGGGAGTAAGAAATACATATTTGTAGATTTCTGTAAACGATAGAAACGTGGATTCCACCATTTTTTTTGTGTTTTGACACGAAAGAAATTGGAAGATATTTTATCGTATTCAATAGTTTTGGCGTTACGTGCAATAATTATGTTATTAGGAGCAGTTATTAATCCCCGTTTAAGCTTATTGCACAAGGTAAAAAACATTGGTCTTATTCTATTGTCGAATGCCTAAAAGAGATTTTTATGTTGATCATTGCATTAGCAGAATAGGAAACAAATCAGAGTTTAGATCTTTCATAAAAGAAACAGTCGAGATTATGAATAAGCACAGTTTGATTTCAGAGGTTGAAAATGCAGTTGTTTGGATGCTTCTATGCTTGAATCTAGCGAATGAAATGTTTTACTCCTTTGAAAGTGTTGAAAATTACGATGTTGCTGAATCAATAGAAGACTTAACTCAGTTCACATTTAATGAAAAAAAGGAACAGAAAATGTATAAAACAAATTTGTGAGACTTTCTCACAAGGGATCTGCATGTGGTCGTAAAAGAAAATTCTAGACTGACTGGATTTAAAAAAATTCCTATTTGGAAAGAGTTATAGTTATGTACCTTCTGTAATGTGTAAAATTCATACTTTACTTAATTCTTACTTAATGCAGAGACTTCAATGTTAAACTTTATGTTAACCTTTTTTGTACTAACTAAAGGGGGGAGAATGCTGGGTATTAATAGCCCACTCGTGTTTCTTTCTCACTATTCTCGCTAGCGCACAATGGCAAGAGGGATTCTTACTCTAGGTAGTGTCGCATAAATAGGTATTTTTGTCTAACCTGCGTTGTTATCTACAGAATTATGCTTTTGTTGTTAAAAGAAAATTTATTTTGTGCCACTTTATATACATTTCTGCGACTTTATATACAATTTATATACATTTGTGGTTAATAGAAGTTCCTAATGATTGGTTATTTTCCAAAACACTTTTTAATGGCCGGGTACTTTATTTAATAGCCATTAGTCCTGCATCACTTCAAGGCATGGAAGTAGTGGCCATTTCATAATGAAAGCACCTAAAGGTGCCCACACTTGCCTTCTATGAGGGGACAGACAGTTCCAACTCTGCTTTTTCCGGGTTTGAAAACCGAGCCCATCGCTATGTTAGTCATGATTACTAACCACCATACAGGCCGAACGGTTTTCCACAGCTTGATGTGCTACATTTACTGAATGTTTCTTGGAACTGCCTCTCAAAGAGGACATTAAAGAATGTTTCATGCATTAAAATTTCTCTCTCTCTCTCTATATATATATATATATACATACATGTATATAAAGAAGAATTTCTGTTTGTGCGTTTGTTCGCGAATAACTCAGTCACTATGTAGGTATAGTCACCAAACTTTCTACAATTCATCTCCGGGCCCTGGAAAAGGTCGACGTCCACTTTTTTCCAAAACAAAAATAGCTAAAATCAGAAATAATAATTAAAAACTCTGATTTTCGCCCTCATTTTTCGGAATGACGACAGTTTCGCAAGTTGGAGATAAAAATCTGCTTTACTTAGAGAAGTAGCTCCACTGATCGCTTTGAAATCGTAAAGTTATTAAAAATTTCTAAGTTTTACAATGAAATAGAAACGACATTGCCAAACATTAAGTACATTATTATAGATTCCAAAAACTCTTGGAAAGCCATTTCGGCTATTCCCATCTTCGTATGACTTTAATCAGCAGAGATATCAATTAAAAACTCTGAAAACACAAATTTTCGCACTCCTTTTCCCAGTGGCAACAGTCTTGCGCCCCGTTGGAGATATGAATGCTTTACTTCGAAACGTATTGCTACTGCTTGCTAATTTTACAAAACTTTCTGTATAAAGAAGAATGTCCGTTTTTGTAATTGCGTTACTGATTTCTGTTAACTTATGATATATTTTTGTTAAATTTAATCGACTAAATTTGGATATTGGTAAAATATTGGATTGAACTTGAACTTTTAGAATCATTTGATCAGTAAGACAAAAATCATTAAAAATTACGTGCCATTGTTGCTGATATAATGAGAAAGAATAAGTTTATTTTTCGATCAAAACTTCGTATATGGGTTCCATATCCCATCAGATTGAAAAATGTATGACTATGAATCGTATTGTTTCCATCGTTTATAGAGAAAAATTACAGCGGTATTGTTCTCTGTTGTTCGATTCATTTCTCTCAATCTAACGTAAGAAGAGATTCAAGAACTAAAAACGACGTCCGTAATGAATTGTGAGGAATTTTACGTTGGGTAGATATTGATGAAAGAATTTAAGTTGTAGCATCAATGGCAGTGGACATTATCTCCTGCCAGTCGTTTTATACAACAAATTCAAGCCCATCATGTGATACTTTCGAAAGAAGAACATGATGAAATAAGTTGCTTTCCTACGATTGCTGAAATGAGAGAGGCTCTGTGAGTATTAAAATTAAGGACGTAGCATTAAACAAATAATTTCTTGAAACATTAGGAAGATGAAATATTTGGGTAAGAATTGCAGATAGTCAACTAATGACAAAAAAAAATTAAATGCTGCGAAAGTAAATATTCATATATTCTAGTTGTTATTGTTACTTATACTTACTTGTCTGACGCAGTCAGCTCAAGCCCACGAAATTCCTCGTGGCAAGGAGCGCAAATTTACTCCTAAGCACCTAACAGGTGACAGTGCGATTTAGCTTAGTTCCACCCCCAATTTTGATGGAGAGCACCCGGGGGGGACGTGTCCGAGGGTCTCCCACCCCTCTCCTCTTCCACCAAAATACACGAGAGGACTTTCGACTCGCCACATATTTAAACTGTCGCCATGCCGCACCGACACTATACATTTACAAACATCCATGCCTTCTCCGGGATTCGAACCTGGGCCCTTCGGTACGACAGTCGGCGTCGCTAACCACTATACCGGTTGGTCGGCTGTTCTAGTTGTATTTGTATTATATTAGTTAAATTGCATTGATATTCTAAAGGCTATTTTTCTCAGCACTTAATGTTATCATTTGGTTAATGTTATCAAAATAGTTCCGAACAAACGCAATTGCACTAAGAGGCACATCCTGTATCAACAACTGGAATAGTTTGATAGTCATCTAAGAATCAAAAGGCTGTAAAATATGATTCAAAATGGTACATGGAATGCTGTTTCTCTCATTCGTGAAGAAATATGTCATAGTTACCTCGTTGAAGTTATCATTAAAGTAAGGAATATAATTAAAGTTTCGAACAATAATCCTTGGTTTCGAGTTTAATATAGCATATTGGCATTTCCTTAAAAATATCAGATAAATTTATCTAAATCATTAAAAGACTTCAGCTCGTAAATAAAAACTAAGTTTTTTTTTCCTTTTGAATCCCCGAAATGTAAAATGATAAATTTAAAGCAGTCGCTTTCATTGATTTACTTTGTCAAGTCATTGAACTAATAATTTGAAAACATTTCATATTGATTTAAATTATCCGCTCGCTCGGCTGAGAATACAGAAGCAGATAAAAAAGCAAGACTATGCTTCGAATAGCAGATTTTGTAATATTAGATTTATGCAGGGAAGAAACATTCTTATTGCTGCATTTCATTAAAACACTCCTTGGGGTATTATAAGCTATAAGAAATCTCGAGTTTGAAAATGAGGAGTCAATAATAAACTAACCGTACGTAGGAGTTTTTTGTGTTACCCTATTAATATGCTGCCATTATGCCACAAGAGCATATGGGGGTAGAAGAAAATTAATTCTTTTCTTACCCTCTAACTAAAGGTAACTTCAGGAAACTAGTATAAAGCGAATTCTGCGATAAATCAAATAAATCTGATCTCTTTTAGTGCGTGAAATTAGCGAGGCGTAAATCGTTAGCCATCTGAAAAAGAAAACAGTTGAGTAAGTTTGCCGATGTATGATTTACCATAACACCCAAGTGCCTGTAAAGAACACTGGAGTAAGTGCCAGATGATAAACCTAGCAAATGTAAATGCCAGATGCAAATATAAGTGCCAGGGGTTAAACCTTTAAAGCGCATTTTAACAATATATATTTTAACATACTTTGACCACAAATCGTAGCACTTTATTTCATTGCTAATTTTCATTAATAACACCGAAACCAGGTTTAAGGGAAGACAATTTTTATTCGTACCTGAGACTATTCACTCTTCTGTCTGCGAAAGACTATATATAGAACCCGATTTAAATACTTATTAGAAATGTCTTACACCCTGTTATTCTACAGAAAATTTCAAGAAATATCCATTGCTTGCTTGCGTGGACACTTTTTGCCGAGTGGGACCAAAAGTAAAATTTCAGTTTTGCTCACCGAAAAATAGGAACTGTAATTTTAATTGTAAAATATGTCTTTAATTGTTTTAACCGTATTTAATTTTATGTATTTTTGCCCTGCCGCGAAGAGAGAAATGAGTTAATTGAATGAGAAATATTCGAGGAAATACATTTAAATGAAAAGCAGTAAAAAAAACTGTATAATTTAATAGGTCGTGCAGGGAAGTCATATAGTGTCCACATGAGATTTTTTTAGAACAGTTAGGACTTGCATAAAATAGGCTTTGGTTGTAATATTTCTGAGCTTAATAACTCGGAATTTTTATTAGTTCACTGAACTCTTATTATTTCTGAAAAAAGCAAAATTTTCGAATGCTTAATTTTTAAAGTAAATGTTAACTGGGAAAGGTACTGTATAATATACATTTCCAAAACAGTGAACTAATTTTCTAATATAACAGATAATTGAAACTTACGAAATTCTTTTCCTTTTTAGAAATGGTATATATTCGAAAACTCTTCAAATCAAATTATCAAAATGTTAAACATTGAAGCATTTTTCATTCAAAATTAGGTAGAGTATAATTTTATTTATTTCAATGAGCACCTTTTTAACTGTCTAATTCGCAACTGATTCGGGTAAATTACTGTTTCTAACGGAGTAGCTAATTAACAACAATAGCTATTAAACAACTAATGAATACCTATGAAAAGGTGTCTAAATGAATAAATTTGCAGGACAGTTAAATGCGACCTGCTGACTTGAACTTCCTACACTCTCATTAAATGTACGGCAAGAAATAAAAAAGATGTATCGAAGAACAATTAGAAAGAAACTTAAAGATTTTTGAAAACTTAGCATAAAATCTGCCTTTATAAGTTTAAATTTTAAATTTCAAATTTAGAAGCTGAATGCCTGACACTCATCATCTGAATTTGGCATAATAGATGGTGACAAAGTATCGCAAACGATTAGTCGATATAGCGATGAAACATTAATTATAAGCTATCCGTAACTATTAAAAGTGATGGTTAATTTACAAGCATTGTACAAAAAATAAATGTACAGCTTGAACGTTAAGACAAATTTTGAATAAATGATTATTTTCCTTTGTTTAATTATACTGGTGTCAAAATAAGTGACCTTGCTTAAAATCACAAAAATATACTTAATATTGATAGAAGATCACGAAGAAAATTACTCTTCGCATTTCATTATGGATGCATCGCATTTAAATTCCAGGATCGTGACCACCGCGATCTTCCAACCTTACTACGACGAACTGATGCTTCTGGAGTTATCTGAAATCTAAGATATTGTTGCGAAAAATTCGGCGGTTGCGCCTGTATGTAAGCTTTCCGGCATAGCACTAGGGTTGCCATAAAATAGTGTATGGTAGGGTTGCCAGATTGGCGACTTTATCGCCCATTTGGCGACCAAATCGGCGATATCCCATGCTCCAATCGGGAAGCTTCTAGAATAACTTCCTGTCGAGATATTTCTCGAAACGCGTGGAACTTAAAGAAAAGCTATATAAACCCTTGCGTTTCTGAGAGCGGTTGGTTGCAAGCGAGATTGTGAAGGAGTGATTAGTTGCGAGAATCGCTGCTAAGCTACGCGAGAGTTTTGTGAACGGAAAGCGATCGAGATAGTGCTTTGCCGTGAAGCTACCTTTACAGTATAGCTTGACAGTGTATTGGTGATTGTTCCACGGTGTTTATTATAAGTTTTAGTGTTGCCGTGAAGCTACCTTTACAGTTACAGCTTGAAGCTGTGTTGCTGATTGTTTCAGCGTATTTATTGTAGACTTTCGACGCTTTTAAAGGAAATTTTGGAACTGTGCTGTAAATAGTGATTCTTGTAAATAAATTGTGCTTTTTATTGTTCTGCATCGTGTTTTCATCGGATACTCTCAAATCTACGAACCCGTAAAACGCAACAATATTCACATCAGACTCACGATATTTATCCCAACTGAAAGACGCCGTAAAACATAAAGTTATACAGGCTGTTCCTGCCATATTATATTCGTCACTGTTTCCAACAATCTGCAGCGAAGGTGCAACAAATTCTGCAAAGGCACGCTGAAAATTTGTAATGAAAAAATGAAACGCACGCTGAAAATTTGTAATCCTAGTAAATGTTTTTTTCCTTGTCCTCTCCTGTGTTGTCATTGGTCCTTTATATTGATGTCATTGGTCCTTTATATTGTTGTCATTGGTCCTTTATATTGTCATTGGTCCTTTATATTGGTCCTTTATATATTTTATTTGTCAATCCTTTAAAATGCTGCTCTTTACACCAACACTGTTTGTCACACGTATATCATTACAAAGCCATTTATGTTTATTTAATGCGATGATCAGTTTGTTCAGGAAAAACATGGGTGTTGCCTTTCGAAAATTTCGAAATGCTTTCACTGTAACAATGAGAACTCTTTTATTTTAAACCATTCCAGTCTCGAGTATTCCACTACCTTCAAATAACAATATCTGCAATTCCACTTCTATTCGTTGATCGGATAGGCCGCAGGGGATTCATATATCGAGGAAGTTTTCTTATGACCATGCTGTACTTACTTTAACTTGAAACCATACTTTAGGTTCAACCTGTAATACTTCAGGAGAGGACAAAAACGTGATTACGTACACAAACATTTCTGATGCAGGTCTCCTGCTTAGTATTCACAATTTTATCATTGGTTTCATATTTGAATACGCTCTCTTTTTTATCAAATTTCCCAACTCATTTTTCAGTGTAGTCTAACTATTCGTGTAGATTAATGGATTCGTATCATACTTTATAGAAGAACGATTCTAAGCAAATTTCAGAAGCTGAGAACTCTTGCAAACACCAAGATATTCAATAGAAGCACTCATTTGAACAAACTTTAATACGCGTACTTAGACACTTTTAAGTAGTGCTTTGCGATATTTCCACGTGAATTTCCCTCCGACACTTTAAGTGTATTTGCACGGATAAGGATGAGATGATTCAATGAACCGACGTTTAAGGATAAGAATAAGTATTGAACTGTAAAAGGAAAATAGTATAACAGTTTTCGAAAGGCACTTTTACGTGGACGTCTCATTGCTGTTTTCTTGTTTAAATATTTTCCCTTGTCATGCCATTATCTATATTTTAAATCCAGGCTGTAGAGTAGAATATTTGATTTTCTCGAAAACAACATATGAATCAGATTTCTGATAAATCTGATAAATAGACTCTGATAAATGATCCACTCTGATAAATAGACCTAACATGTATACTTTCACTAATGCACTAAACTCACTTTAATGCACTAAACAATTAAACTGCCTGCCATTCGGATTAACATAAGTTAGTGTTAGTTAGTATATACATATATATTTCTTAATTACTCAATTTGGATATGAAGTATTTGCTTATTTTATGAACGGATGACAAAACTGGTATTAAACCCATCACAAAACATTTTTCTTCCTCCACAAAAGAATAAAAAAAGTTGTATTGTTTTTTATTACAAAACAACTTACATTTCTACAGGTTTAAATGCTAAGTATTTGCAAAACAATACTCTTTTAATTCACAGCTAGTATCCTAGAATCATTTTCGAACTTCCACCAATTTAACTTTGTTATTTATTGGATTCGAAACGAACCCCACCTTTTATCTTTGCGGTATTTTTCAATCATATCTGAAGAAATTCTTTATATGGTTTTAGCTCCTTTATCCTCTTATTTTAATTTACTTTAATTTCAAAGTTTCTAGGGTAGAGAGCTCAAAAGCACCGATTTAATTCTTATTTCTTCGGCTGCTGTTTCTTACTTTAGCTATTAAAATAACAATTAGATACCAAACGGATAAATATGTTGATTGTTTCTAGGTACCTGAAATTAATCTGAATTTAAATAATGAAACTTTAAAGGAGAAAATTTAGATTACAAAGGTATTCTTGTTTTCGGTAAGTGATAAGAATAGAAAAGATTTCAGTTTCAGATATATCTGAAGATAATATAGGAATTTGTGAAAAAAATAAAAATAACTTGGTTACCGAAAAACATTCTCGTAACTTCATACTCATTCAAATAATTTAAAAAGCATCTTCCTGACATCTGAGGTCTAAAATTTATTGAGTTCATTATGAAAGTGTTCTCAAATTCCTAAACAGTTTTTCTGCAATGAAACAAAAACCTCAAATAAAAAGAAAACATTTTAACATAAACGTGCTTTTCCTTTCAGAAGTAAATATTTAAAATCAGCCACAAAATGTAAAATGTTGGAGTCCAATATTCTCAGAAAACAGAAAGGATATGATTATGTAAGGAATATGTTTAAACATGTGTATGTAATATATGCAAAAGATAAAGAACAGAAAATAAGAAAAATAAACAACTTTATCACAATTTGTAATCCTATAATGATTTCTTTTATAGTAAAACCATATTTAAATATCCATAATTATTAATAATAACCAATTAAAAAAATTATAATTTTTCTTTTTTGAAAAAATCTGACGCAGACATCACCTGACTTTCTTGTAGGTTTTATGAAATTATTTATATTTTTTGCCGCACTTCATTCAAATTTGTTTTCTCGAATTATTCTAATTTTACCAACCGATCGTTCAACGCAAGCTGAAAATGACAGAGTTTGAAATTAAATACTCCAGCCAATTTTTATCGTACAGGAGTCAAAATTCTTTTAATTTTATTTTTTCATAAGGAGTATAAAACTTTCCCAAATATAAATACAAGGACCGAGAGAACGAATTAAAATATAAGATTTCACAATTTATTAAAAATTATTTTCTTTTTAAATTTGGCGCTCTCAAAACATGAATAAATATCTACATATAAAATGCTTCTGTAATTGGAAATATATGACTACGACGAAAGATTGCGAAAATAAAGGTTGGATAAGATGATGGATATGTATATATATCTAGGTAGATAGATATAGAATTATCGAGAATAAATTTTCAATTTGTTTTTGAGAAAAAAACTATAAAAACTAGCAGAAAAATCTGCGCGTAGTGATGCATAATGTATACCATCTAATATAGGAAATGAAATATATGAGAGAATTACGTAAGGATTGTAAGAACCGTGATCCCTTACCTACTTCCATTTTTATGAACTTAGAAATTTTATAATATACATTTGGAACAGAAAAAGTAAAAAAGTTGGAAGAACAAAAACAGTGGAAGTCTAAGTTAATCTTTTTTATTCAAAGCTCCGAACAGAACTTGTCAAGGGAAATGTGTTCTGAAGCTTTAAACAAAGTCAATTTATTAATTAGGTAAGGTTATTGACGATAGAGGTCTCAGTGAGTTGACCGGAATGAAACGCGTATTTTGCTGTTCAGTTAATTGACTTTGTGTAAAACTTCAGAACACTTTTCCCTTGACAAATTCTGTTTGGAGCTTTGAATAAAAAAGATTAACTTTAATTTTCACTCTTCCTGTTTTCTCAACCATTTTACTTCTTCTGTTCCAAATGTATATTATAAAATTTGCAAGTTTATAAAAATGGAAACAGGTAGCGAATCATGGTTCTTACAATCCTTAAGTAATTCTCTCATATATTTCATTTCCCATATTCTATAGATATAGACATATATAAATATATCTATATATATAGATATATTTATAGATAGATATAGATATGTACGTACAAACACCAGGAAAAAATCCCTCTTGAATCCATTTTAAAATTCAATATGGAAAAAAAGAATCTCTTATGCTGTTCGTATACGCAGCATAATGCAAAAGAATTTTCTGAAAGGATTCGGGAACAACCAAAATGGGTATTTTCGTTGAAATATGATACCCGAAGTTTTTGCCGTTGCAATACGTACAAAGAAAGAAATCGCAAAAAGACATTAGAAAAAATATAACTAGTCTTTATACATAAGAGAAGCTGTATAATTCGTATTCATTTAAAAAAAATATATTAAAATAATACATTCTACCTTATGATGCTTAATAAAATGATTTACACTGCTGGTTTGATTATTCGTTTCAAAAACGCATGGAGTAACTAAAGTATAATTTGATTTTTTAAAGATCGTTGATAAAAATATTACCGCAATTCAGTAATTATGTGGCATCTAGAAATACGGAAGTATCATTGATCAGGATTAAATATTTCTTAAGGTGCGTTAATGATGGCACAATTTGATAAGACATGGAGAGAAACAATTTCGATACGTAGTTTTGACGTTTGTTTAAACAAAGATCTTTCCAACCGTAGTTATGGAGCAGTAATATCATCTTCTCATTTTACCTATTCGTAGGGTTAATGCAAGTACCTAAAATTCAATGCTGTGTAATTTTCAATTACTTTCAGTGCTTCCACAAATTTCATTTTCATTGTTGTAGTTTGAGGACAAGATTCATGCTAAACACATAAAGCAATTTTGAAACATGGGAATTTCCAAAAAACATATATTCTTATTACATCTAAAATACAGAAAGCAAAAATAATACATGATTTTACCATCTACAGGCTTATGTTTGATCTATCTGATTCATATCAGCCAATGTTCGCTTTGTCAAGCTGCATTAATATTGCACAATCTCAGGCTTTCGTTTGTGACATATTTTTTCTTATTATAACGGATTCTATCTGGAATCTTAACACTGCAATATTTTAGTTAATTCTGTAGCCCTTGAAGAACTTAAGAACTACTGTACTATAATAGTTAAGAACTATACTCTTTAAGGACTGTGCAGCGAAAAGTCGCTGAGTTCTCGTATTTAAATGACAAGTCGAAAGAAAGGTTAAATTTACCCTTTATTCCAGTTCAAGAATGATTCTCAGATGGCACCTTCTCAGGCTTACAGTAAGCCTAAACTTGGGATATAGATCAAGATAGAATGTAAGAATCTAATATAATATTATATAAACTCAATCAGCCGAAGCTGTACAGAAATAATTAAGAGAGTTGGCCCTTATTAAAGACTACCAACGAATACTACCAGGCCGGTAACAATACGACCGAAGCGTAAGATTAGACTAAAGCAACAACGTGGCTAATAGGCAGCATACGCTCTCTTAACGCTCTTCTAAACTATTCTAAGCTCTTCTAGTGAAGTGATTGAGATATATAATTAAATACTGTTTTCCATCTCATTTACATAAAATACGATCCTGAAACCTTATTCTTGTGGGAAACAAGAAAGTAAAGGAAAGGTTTATTCCAAAATAAAAATAACTATAAAAAAATCAAAATAAACACCTACAACACTTTTACTTGGATTCGCAGCACAACGAAATAAAATCATGTTATCATGGAATACAAAATAATGCTGCTTCACTTTTTGAAATATCACATAATAGTTTTTGGAGTAACATAACATCACATTCCTCTGTTAAAAGAAGCATCTAATGGCATATGCATATACAGAAACTCCTTTTCTAAAGGAATTCTAGCATTGGTTGAAATTTGTAATACTACTACTATGTATTATGTTACACTTTGCAAACGCAAGATTTCCAGGTTTGGAAACATTTCATCATTGTGACCCATGTACGAGGGTTGGAACTTTAATAGTGGCAACTATTTATTTACAAGGAATACAAAAGTGATTCATGTCACCATGTTTTACAGTCCTTCAATATAGTCGCCAGCATTGTATACAACCCGTTTCCAACGATGTGGAAGTCGCAGAATATCTGTAGCAGCGCCTGATTTGTTGATAGTTTGCATGGACCGGTCTACTGCCGCAAGAATCTTAGGAACAGTTTGGAAGCGAGTGCCACGAAGTGGTTCCTTCATCTTAGGAATTAAGTCATAGTCACAAGGGCTTAGATTTGGGGAGTATGGTGGATGGTAAAGCACTTCCCAGCCCCATCGCTTGAACAAATCAGTCACAGCTTGCGCTGCGTGCGGCCGAGCATTGTCATGCAAAATGAGAGGGGCGTTTTGCAGAAAGTGTGGCCGGCAACAGCTTGCAGGTCTGACACTCGGACGACCTGGCCGCAGCATGTCTGCCACGTTTTGGCGTCCTTCATTGAATGCTTTCACCCATCTTGCTACGGTTCTGTAAAGCAATGCAGATTTCCCGCAAGCTTCTTGAAGCCCTTGATGACACTGTCGTGTTGTACGACCTCTGGCACATTCAATTTTTATCCAACATCGTTGTTCTTGTTTTGAAAACATCCTGACAACACTTACTTTAGACCGCGAGCTAATACAAGGATCCGTTCTTCGCGTCACTCCGCATGCGCATGACGTAGGCAGGACGAGTCTTTTTGCGGAGATGTAAAGTAGGTATCTAGTTCACGTGTGGTATACACGATATTCTTTGGTTTTGTTGCGTAGCGTGTTTTCAGCTGTGTTGCCACTATTAAAGTTCCAACCCTCGTATATACAATCACGATTTAGTGCGACCTATCGCGTACACTTGCTGGGGAAGGAACAAAAGCTAAAGTAAAAATAAAATAGTAATAATAAGTCTATTAATAATATCAAATATTAATAGTTGTTGTATAATTATCAGTGATCTTTGAACATTCATAGCTATATAACAAAACAAAAACTTCAAATATCTCACGTAACGCTTATGAGTAGCAAGCCACACTATGAGAACCACTGTAATGTAAGAAATGGTCTTCTTAAAAATACGTTATCATTTTCTTTATATATCCAGAGCATGTTGGTGCCGCTGTTCTTTTATATATACCTCGATGGAATTAGTGAAGTTCCTTGAAAGGAAAAGTTGCTTTCTTGATCTGCACATCTAACTTAGCCTCAGAATTGTTACTGTTCCTAAGGCCAGTTTCACAGATTTATTTCATAGAAGGTTTTTACGATTTTTCTCTCAAAGATCTTGTCCGCTTGTCATCAGATCCAAGTCAGGCAACCTCCATAATGAGGACCGTGTTCATTCTACTCAATACCTCATTCATCGAAACATTTCAAAGAATTTCTATGGATGCAGCTCTTATTTTTCACTAATGGTATCTTTTATCTAATGGGCATTAAGCTCTTATTTTCAAACAGTCTTCATCATATCATTTTGCCAAGTACGTGCTTTAGTATTCCTTTTAAGATATTATTTTCTCTGAGAAGAAATAATTATACGCTACCTGCTGCTGCATGTTTCTTGATAAGCCATTTTCTTCAATTATTTTCTGTGAAAAGTTTTGCTGGTTTTGAGGAATCTTGTATTGCCAATTTCCTTATATATTTACCTTACTTTGTAAAGCATAAAAAAGATTCGTTTCTATTAAAGATTTCGCTATCACAAAAACTGCATTCATTTTGGACTGATTCTTTAAGAAAAGGGACAACGTCATTTCCTGAAAGAAATTCATCTTTACTTTAAATTTATACATCTCAAAAGATATTTTCTTTAAGTGAACCTATTTCGCTTTCTGCGATAAGAAAACACATTTTTGGAGGTTGTGACAGTATTTCTCGAATAAAATATTTAAATCTTTCCACAACTATAACATGAAATTTAATAACTTAAATTAAACTAACTCGGCGATACAAACAACTCTTAGAGAGCCATGGCCAGCAGTGTCCTGATATCCGCTTTCTAGGCCGCGGACTCCGGGGTGCTTGTGTATCTTTGCCTAAGACAAGTAGTCAGCCTGTTGCAGGATCCTCTGATGTTTAGTCGCTAAGCGAACTTGGTACTCATTTTATCGACCTCCTGAAGGGATGAAAGGCTGAGTCAGCCTTGCCTACCCCTATAAGGAAATACCTATAAGGGTTCGAGGATCGAACTCCGGATCTGTGGGGTTGCTAGCCACTGAGCCACCAGGCCTTTTATTACCTAACTGTTGTATAAAGTGTCTGAATAATTCTCTAAAATACTTAAGTTTCTTAAGAACTGTGTTTAGGATCAAGATCAAAATCGCTGAAACAACCTTGTATTTGGTGTACATTTATAAAAACACTCAATCGATTTCGAGAGCAGCTATAGGAGAAAGAAATTTCTAGAAAGGGAAAGCAACCTCTAACGGCATTTTATACCCTCGGGTAGTACCATGCGCGAGGAGGCAACGCCATCTATCGGCAAAAATAATAACCAAGAATTATGTTAATTGATAGCACAAATTAGAATAGAAGAGAAACACGTCAATGTGTCAATCAAAAACCAATTTGTGACAATTAAGATTGTGTTTAGGATGTTTCGGTTTCGCATTTGAAAAAATAATTTATAAATTAGCTTTTAATGTTATGCAAGTCATTTTGCTTATACTGTGCACTATAATGCATAATGCATGTCTATAATCTTGAAAGCATATTGCTGAAGAAATGGTTTATTTCAGCAGAAAAAAAGTTTTTCCTCGCTTAACGAAGTTACAGCTTTCATAATAAACCTTCAAGGAGCGGAAATGTCAAAAACCGAAGAAACAATTACTGTTGATTCACGCAGAACATTAACTAATTTCTCTTAGAAAATTCATTAAGGTGTTAGGTAGTGTTCAAAATAAAGCCTTAAAAAGGTTTACTATTACCTTGTTTATGAGTCTTTGAACACCTGGAAATTCGGGCAATTTCAAATGCATGAGTAAGCTAGGAAATTCGGGCAATTTCAAATGCATGAGTAAGCTAGGAAATTCGGGCAATTTCAAATGCATGAGTAAGCTAGGAAATTCGGACAATTTGAAATGCATGAGTAAGCTAGGAAATTCGGGCAATTTCAAATGCATGAGTAAGCTAGGAAATTCGGACAATTTCAAATGCATGAGTAAGCTAGGAAATTCGGGCAATTTCAAATGCATGAGTAAGCTAGGAAATTCGGGCAATTTCAAATGCATGAGTAAGCTAGGAAATTCGGGCAATTTCAAATGCATGAGTAAGCTAGAAATTTCCTAATAAAATGAACTTTCAGAAATTCGTTCAAGCTTTTCACATCATGAATAAAAAAGCGATGCAAAGCAAATTACGTTTTTCATTTTAGAGATGTAGTCAATTCCTTCATATCACAAAACTATTCTTCCTGCATTGCTCCGAAAGGGTAACAAAGAGAGTCAATTTCAAATAGTGGCTGACACATGATAGATTTTTTTAACTTCCAGATACTCTGACTTCTTCACAAGTAAATATATTTCCTTCGAATAAAAGTAATTCAAAATAAATAGAAACATAAAAATATATTTGATTGGATAAAAGAGAAAATGAGAATTTTTTTTTCATTTTTAATATGCTCTATTATTTAAGATTTCTGAACAGGTTATTATTTTGGTCTTCGCGAATTTCTACTTCACAGAGTTTTACTGTGATTAAAATTCGTCAGTCTTAAAGAATTCGGATATTAACTCATAGTAAAGAGGAAATGACTATCTGCCCTAGGTATTAAAATCAGATTAAACGAAAGGTCAGATTTCTGACGGAAATAAGGTGGCACAGAATTAAATTCAAAACTTCGTTATATGAAAGTCGAAGAAAACCCTTTAATTATTTTTCTCGGGAAGCATTTAACATGCTCTTAATTCATAACAAAAACTTGAAAAAATTTTAGGTTTCATAAATTTAGGTTATTATATTATAAACAATGCGCTCCGCATGAAAGATCAGATTAAATATTTTAATTATGATACTATTCTTACAGAAGTTAAAGAAACTGCTTCCTTATTGTTTATCATTAAATTATTAAAATTGTTGTTCCACATGACAACCCAGTTATATGACCTAAGGATCGTTTAAGCCACAGTTTCGTAATATTAATTTTTAAAAATCTTCAATTTTAACCAAAGAGCTTTTAAAAAAAGGATGTAGGTCTTATTCTTTAACTATGATCTGAAACTTAGTCTTTAAGTTACACAGTCACTTAAAATAATGCAGTACTTGAAAATATATTGAAGGTCATAAGAAGAAGGAAATTTAAAAAAATTAAATGTAATTATTATATGGCTTCAATAATAAAATATTGAGCATATTCAAGATCGAATTTACTGATATTTTTTTTACTTAACCTGCCTATATAAGATCAAATTCCAAGAGTTTCTTTTAACGCACACGATCTCCCCCTGCACCGTTCAAATGTAAAACATGAGGCTTACAAAAGTAAGTTAAATAAAAGATTAAATATTACGTATATAAATAAAACGAACAAAAGTTGAGAACAACACTCTGGACTTCCCAAAAACAGATAAGTTCACTCGCCAAGTCACGCCAAGATTTTTCAAATCATTCTGCAAGAATTATCTAGGTCCATCGAAGGTGCGGCAGGAAAAAATTAAATGCTCAAACATTTTTTTTTTTTTTTTTAAACTTATGAAAATTGTTTGAGCTTAGATTTCAACAAAACTGGTAACTTGCAAATTTATCATCAACAGATTAAAAACTGGGATAATTTAAGATTAAAAAATCTGATGTGTGCAAAACAGGACTTCCATGTACGGAATATTAAATTAAACACACTTTTTGATGCATTTCATTTAAACGTACCCCTGGAACTTCATTAGAGATATATTTCTCATTCAATTAATTCTCTTCTCAGTTCGAGGTAAAGCAAAAATACATAAAACCTCAAAATACCTTCATTAAAAACTGAAAAATATAGAAAAAAATCAAATATAGTTGAAAATAATTTTAAAAATTTACAATTAAAATTAGAGTTCCTACTCAAAAAACAAGCACAAAAAACTGAAAGTTTAATTTTGTTCCCAATCAGCAAAAAGACACTGAAGGTACAAAAATTTAATTCACTATCCTGATAAGTTTTTTTTTTTTTGCAAGATTTGAATAAGAAAAATTGAAAGACAAGAAGATGTGTTAGAGAAATAATGAACATTATCAATATGAGTAAGAAGACTATTGGAAGAGAACTAGATCTACTTTTATCTTTGTTTTATTTATTTGGAATGTATGCTATGTAGGTGTTTTGTTTAATTTTAACAACTTTATTATATTTTAATATTTTATACTCATCTCTCAGGGGCTAGTATATTTCTGTTGATATTTTGTTTTTCTAGGGGGGTGCAGCCGGGCTGCCGGTTCCCTCATTTTGGTTGGATTGCCGGTCTTCATTTTAGTTATATGGCAGGCTTATTACGGCTAGGTAATTGAGGGCTGCGCCCGTTAAAACAATGCAATCAAATCCTGCTAAGTTTCAAATGTAAAGAAATATGGCTGCTATGGTACACAAAAATTATGTTTAGCCGCACTTAATGAAGTTCTAAAGAGTTAATAATTCTACAATTATTGCATGCAGACGAACTAAAGGTATAAAA
The DNA here is from genome assembly GCA_000611955.2 of Stegodyphus mimosarum. Lineage (NCBI taxonomy): Eukaryota > Metazoa > Arthropoda > Arachnida > Araneae > Eresidae > Stegodyphus > Stegodyphus mimosarum. Next base: position 1,248,103 of record KK119845.1, read on the forward strand.
ACCTTAAGCAGAAGATACGAATAACATAATTCAATCATTTTTAAAGCAAAAAATGCAGAATTTAGCAACATATAAGAATAAAAAATACTGATCTCACTGAGCAGAGTAATACAGTGGGTATACTTTTGGAGAGGCCGATTGGAACCAAAAAGGGAGGTGCACACCTACATATTATAGCAGTCCTATATGCAAAGTGTCAACGTTCTGAGGCTACTCGTTTTTGAATTATGCTAGATACATACATACATATGTAGAAAATAAATCATTGTATAGAAATGCCTTAAATACCAAGGATTTATACCAATATCAAAGAATGAATTGCTTTTCTACAGCTTAGGTGATTAAAACATGACATTACAATTAATTCTGCCTCTTGATATTTTTAGACATACTTACGTACGTGTAAAAACGCACGTAAACTAACGCATGCGTGCATACGGACGCCACAAAAAACTCTTCTGAATCCATTTTAAATTAATTTTATAATTCGTTTGGGGAAAAAGTGTCCTTTATTCTGTCCTTGCGTACAGATGTCACGCAAAAACATCGTTAAATTGTTTTGAAAGCGGTCAAAATACGTATATATTTTTCGTGATTACAATATTTTCCTTACTTTGTGTTTAAAAGTAAAAGGAGAGAAGATTCAAAAAGCAGTAAGTAAAGAACGTTTTGTTGCCCTTAGCTTTGGAATATGTAATATATTCTTTATTCTACTTAGATAAAGGATTCGTATAACATAAGAATTTTAAATAACACTTTGGAATGCTAATATTGATACCAAAGGTTCAATTTAAAATGCATTATGCTAAGAAATCAGCTTTTTCATTTCCATAGAATCCATGATGACCACGCACATAAAGAAATCAGACGATTTCTCTATTTCTAAGCGAACTAACAGCTAACAGAGTTTCGATTACCAGTTTGACACTACTACTTGAAAGGACAAAAGAAGAAAGAAAATCAGCAGATATAAGGTACCTTGACGAATTCAAAGCGTTTGCTAGTAGCATTCATTAATAAATTCTTGAAAGAATTAAACACAGAAACACTTGTCGGTAAATTGAACATTTCTTGCTTTAAAAAAGATTGAATTATGTTGATCTTATCTTCCGGGTAAGGTTTTTATGCCTTTAGTTAATCTGCATGCAATAGTTGTCGAATTATCAACAATTTAAAAGTTGTTTAAATACATATAAGACTAATTTTTTTTTCCATAGCAATCATATTTTTTTTGTATTTGAAACTTGGGAGGATATTGGATTTGTTGCCAGTCTAGAGAAACTAAGCTTCGCAACAACAAAGTAACATCTTCTTTTATTATTGCGAATTAAATTATGTTTAATCCTTTCTGGAATTATCATTTAGGTTACTAAATTATCCCATATATTGACTCAGCATAGCGTCCGCAGGAAATTAAGTCAGTTTCTAAGCCTTCAGCACCTTTTTGCCGAGTGAGATCAAAAGTAAAATTTAAGTTTTGTGAATTTGTTTTGCTTTCAGAAGACTTCACTGAAAAATCTGCCTTCTTGCCCGCTGGCCGATTTGCCTGTTTTTGCGTAGAAACTCTAATTTTAATTTTCAAAAAAAAATTTTAATTTTTTAACTGTAATTCGTGTTTTTTATTTTTCGATATCTTTCAGTTTTTAATATAGATATTTTGAGTTTTCATGTATTTTTGCCTTGTCACGAAGTAAGAACAGAATTAATTGAATGAGAAATATATCTCTAATGAATGTCGAGGAAATAAGTTTAAATGAAAGACAGGGAAAAAGTGAGTATAATTTAATACTCAGTATAAGGAAGTCATGTGGTGAACACATCAGATATTTTTTTAATTGCAACTGAAAAAGAAATATTAAATCTTTAGGATTTATTAATGATTGAATTTTGAGATATATTTTTTGTTCAATTCCGTGCTATGAAGTGGAATTTTTAATTGCTCAATTTTCAGATTTATTCAACAACTAAAAACGTAAAAAATGTAAGGTCATTGTTTTTTTGCTGTATTTTTTATTATTTTAATCAAATAGATGATTATTTAAAATTCTTTAGTGTCCATTATTCTTTGTTTCAGAAAATGCAAATCGCAAATGATTCACGATATACATCTTGCTTGCTAATATATTTACAAAAAGACAAAAATGTTACAGGAACACAAGCCACAGACACATTTCTTAGCTTTCAAACACGGATGCCGTGTCATCTATCACCTCATCAATCACTCCAAGGCGTTACCAAACAGGCCTTATCGTGTGAGACTGTTAGGGTTACCTCTGGAAAAGGAGATTGGGGACATTTTCCTCATGGAACATCAGTCCATTTCCCATGGCTTCAGGCTACAAGTAACGTGAAGATAAATGCTAATGGTGTCATGAACATAAAATTTTTTGGTCTCTTACGTCTTTGTATTTCGATTACAAGAAGCGTGTTAGGGAACTAAAGGTAAATATAAGCAGAAACTTCATTTTTTTTTCTATTTTGAATTCATAATTTTAATTTAAATATTTTTTGAAGACGACAGAAATAATATACCACATGCTTATGGCAGAATCATATAATTTATAGAAAAATAAATATAGAAAACATTTGTTACAAAAGTTAATGTAGAAAACATTTGTTACAAAAGTTAATATAGAAAACATTAATATAGGAAACATGATATATATACATAATCATTAGCTCATTCAGAATGTAAATTAATTTCATAAACTGATTTTAGGATCGATTTTGACTTTAAATTCATTTTTACAGCTTAGATATTAAGCTGTCGTTAGTTTGCTCAATTCTGAAAAAGCATTGTTATTGTGAAACTACAGGACATTAGGAGAGAGTATCTAAATACTTTCTATAACTGGGATTTTAGAATATTCTAATTCTTTGTAACCTGTGCTATCCATGATTGAATACGTAAAATAATTATTACTGCAAATGTTGAAGCTGAAATTACAACACTTTTGTGAAAATACAAAATTTTGAGTGCCAATTAAAGAAAAAATGGTTTGTTTACGCGATTACGGCAAAGTCCCTAGGGTTGTTTGCCTAAGAGGAAGTTTTCTTTCGTGGATTACTTTCTAAGGTGAACTTTCGTGGAGGACATTTCTATACTGGCTCGTATACACGTTGCACATGGAGAAACCACTAAAACGTCCATGTAGTCAGCCCGTTCGCGGAATTCGAACCTCGTACCATACTACCAGAGTTCGATGACTTAACCGCTCGACCGTTGGTGAGTTCCCAGTAAAGAAATGAAGAATGATTTTTGATATTTTAATTTTTATTTTAATTTTTAATTTTTATTAATTTATTATTTTTGCCATTTTAATAATTTGACATTTTAATTTCTTGAATGATTATTGTGCGAATTAGTTTTTAGCACTCAAACTTTCTTTAAATAGTGAGAGGTTTGTAAAATATTTTAAGAAAATATTAAAAATATGTTGTAAGTTACATTATTTTTAATAGAAGCATTTTTTTTTGTATTTTGAAACTATAAGTATAATAAATTAAAAATTAACCATTCTTAGTAATGTTAGAAGCGATAAAGTTCACTACAATTATTATGGATTCTGCAGTAATGTCCAATGGAATATTTCAGTTGAAACCGTATTTTATGGTACCAGTGCATTTGGCTAAAAGTAATACCAGCCGAACATAGCTACATAAATATGATAAGCAATGAAAAGATAGATTATATATAATTGCTATTACTTAATTTTGTTTTCAAAATGTTGTTTAATTTAATGTTAAATAAATATTACATATATTTATTATATAAGTAACATATACTGCAAAATCTCTCGCAGTCACTAGGTTTCAGGGGAAGAACTTCAGCCCTGAAATTGAATAATGTTTCTGAGAACGAAATTAAGCATGGTTATTGAAGATAATTGATAGTTATGATCTGCAAGCGGACCTCATATACAAAAGTGTCTAAAACTGCGATTAAAGTATCATAAAGGTTTCATTGCATATATAAATAAGGAAAGATAAAAGCACAGGAGCGCCTAAATGTCGTTTGCTTTAGAGATTCTAACACTTCTTTTCGGCCCTTCCACTCTCTGACGGCTTGGTTAAATAGGTGAAAGTTGTTTCGTTTTATTTTATTTGATTATGACAAAACACTACTGTGCTATCTGCCAAAAGAAAGCATGCCTTCGTGGAGGATTTCCTAAAGGAACTGATTCGTGAGTTCGGAGTATCGAGAGATATCCCTAGGAGCTTTTTCTCTTTTAGATAAGTTTTGTATTGTGCTATGTTTAAGTTTTTAAGACATTTCGCCGTAACTATTTCACCGTGGCCGTTTCGCCGTCTCAACGTTTCGTCATCAAGACATATTTTTCTTTACATGACTGTATTATATCTTGTCGTATTATACTCGTATTAAATTTATTTAGTCTAATAATTCTGTTTATCTCCTGTATACGTACATAAAGGTTGATTATAATATATACAGCTGTTTACAAATATGAGATATAAAGAAATTACACATAGTTAGTTAGAAAATTATGTCAGTATCAAAGAGAACTGTGGGATAAACTTCTGATATAACAGAAGTTATATTGTCGTTTTTAAATTATGCACGCTCAATATTTACATGATTCGTCACAATTTATTGAAATTTTAATTAGCTAGTTCAGAGAAATCATTCATTTTCGACCATCATCTTTACAGCGTTAATGACCTAAAGCTTTTACTGCAACACTGTTATATGCCAACAATACACCTAATTATTACATTGAGAAAACCTTTCAAAATAGATTCTTTCCCGGGGAAGAAGTCATTAATTCTAGGTAATATTTTAGTAATTATAGTACATGTGTTTATTTGCAAAAGGTTTCTTTTTCTTTTAAAATTTAAGACAGGCAGAGGTATACAATAGGTACACAAAATTGTTAACTTAAATAAACTTAATTATATTATATGGCAAGATATAACATAGGCATATAAAGAAAACTTTTTCTTAAATATACAATATGTAAACAGAATTATTAAACCAAATCAATATAATACGGCAAGGTATAGTGCTGTCGTGTAAAGGAAAATATGTATGTACGCCGAATCGGCCACAGCGAATTCCCTGTGTTAAACATTCTTAGTAGTTTGAAGTGTAACTACTGATTTTACTCTGCGATACTGAGAAGTGCTGCACGAGGTTTTCTGGAGAATACTTTCTGGAGAATTTTTCTGGAGAATTCTTCTGGAAAAACTTAAAGAACTGTTCAGTGTTTCTTTTCGTAAAAATAAATTTTATCAAGCTCTGATCGGTTCTGTGTGCATTCAATCTGTAACGAACCGGTACGCACTCATCATTACTATTTAATATAATAAATACAATTATTATTATTATTTCTTGTCCATTCTTTTTTAATCTTTCCAAAGCGTCTGAAAATGCATTTGCCTTTATCCGAAGCGCTTGTGTAGATAATGGCATATAACGCCTTGTTCCAATGGCGATTCATTTCAAATTTCTTCTTCATTATCTTTATGCTCCATTCTCAAATCGTCCATCGTATTTGAATTTGAAGGAGAAATTAAAAAGTTTTGAATTTTTTACATTGGTAACAACTGTGGATTTTGATAAATTGTATTTCTGTTGGATATATTGTTGGATATCTTAGATTGTAATATTGATTGTAGATTGTATTGTATTGCAGTAAGTACAGTCTTATCTATCTTATTAAGTAGTAGTAAGTACAGTCTTAAGTAGTATTGTATAAGATTGTGGATTGTTGGATTAGAAGATAAGACTGCACTCATTTTGTATTTTTTGAAAAATATTCATCCTATCATGATTGCAGAAGCTTTATTTGTGTAATTTGCCGAAGATTTGGTCAGGGAATATATGAGAGATTTTTTTCTTCTAGTAAGTACGAGAAAGGAAAATAATATCGTCACCTACGTATTGAATAATATCGTCACCTACAGTGAATACGCAATAATTTCCCCCAAGATATAATTACGACAGATAGATTCAATAACCTGTGATAAAGAGTATTTTGTCTTTCAACAACTATTTTGTCTTTTTTCTTTTGTCTTTGAGTATTTTCTTCTTTAGGTATAAAGAATATAAAACACCTATTCGGAAGATAGAACACGACAAGCATTTGTACTCAAACAAAACAAACTGATATGATTTAAATATTCTTTTCCGAAAATCCGTAAGCAGAAAACACTTACTACTTGACATTTACTTGAATGGCGAATTTTTTCAAAATTTCTACCATAACACCAGTCTTTCATATAGCCCTGTCTAGCAGCTCAAAAAAAAGAATTTGACTGGAAAACAAGAAAACTGATTCACATTTTTGGTTCAATTGGCCATGAACAAAATACAATTTCTTGAGATACGTTTATTGCGTTCCAGAGATGGATACACATCTGCCTCGCATTAACTTGGTTTTGAACACAGAGAAAAGTTAAGAAAAAGAGCGTAAAAGTGTTTTTCTTTACGGATGTAATGAGGTATGAATGGGATTTGGATTCAATGTGGTTGGCATGTGTATATGGATGGAATGTGGATCCTAATATCCTAAACTTGGAAGACGTCTACAGATTAGAAACTTTTATGTAAAACTTGAGAAAATAGAAAAAAGGGGACTTCAGTCGAAGACGTCCTTACAGTTCGTTTAAGCCGATTTACCCACTCTGACGATTCGTTCGCAGCAAATTCCGATCCTTTATTAGCAAACTGTCATAATTTCACAGCATTATTAGCTCAAAGAGGCGTTAGGCCCAAAGGGCTGTTTGCCTCAAAACAGCATTTTGAGTCGTTTCACTGTCTGCATTAGTTCACAATTCAAATAGCTGCCCTTCTGGTATAGCCTTGTTCGAGACCAACTTACAGTCAATGCATAGCAGAAGAAGAGCCAATCTAGTTAAGTATTTCAATAAAATAATCAGCTATGGCTCCCAACATCGTACTTCGTTGTATTTCCATAACTGGCGTAACAACGAAAGACACAAGAAATTCAGCCCTTTTAGCTTGGCAGAAACTCAGAATCTGATCTCTCGGGAGGTTTTACCTCTTTCTCTAAGATCGTTTATTGAATCCTCAGTGGGACTATCGAGAGTTTTCTTCCACTTTGATCTGAAATCCACTACAAACAAGCAAATTGTCCATGAAGACCTTCTTAGGCCACTGACTCTGGAAATTATTAGTTGCATTCCTAAAAAATGCAGTGCAGGTCTATACTGATGGTTGTCGTACAGAAGATCGTAGTGGCAGCGGAATCTTTATTAAGACCCCTCACTTTGAAGCTACAATAAAACAACACAACCCTGACCGTTGCTTTGTCTTTAGGAACGAGTTCATTGCGATTAATGTGGGGCTTGATGCCATTCTGGCTTATGATTGTGATTTTGGGGAACTATGGATTTTATTGGACAGCCGCAGTGCATTACAGCATCTTGGTGGCTGGTCGTCCGTATACGATGAAACGAGCATATCTATTCTGCTCAAACTGAGGAAGATCTCTCAGACCCACAACGTCCGCCTCTAGTGGATCCCATCACATGTTAATATTAGTGGAAATGAGGTCGCTGGTAAGCTGGCAAAAGAGGGTAGTGAAAATGAAACGGTCACTGTCTTCTCACTTATTTACCAAGAACCTTACTGAAATGAAAGATCTAAATATAATATAGCATAATCCACCTGCGCTCCAATGGTACACAGAAACATCCCCTGGCTCCCTACTGGAATTCAAATGTGACCGTGGCTCCCAGACTGTTCTGGCTAGACTAATAAGTTGCCACCTTAAATGTCTTTCCTTTGATAGTGGCAGAAAAATCTACCACCCTTGTAAAAATGTTGTGACCATCCAGCCTCACCGGATCACATACTGGGTTGCATTAGACTTTCTAAGGAGGACTTAACATCCAATCCCTTCACTGTTATTGATTTTTTGACGGTCAACAACCTTTTGGAGCTGATCTGACATATGTCAGATCTTTCGAGGATAAGAAACAACGCAACAGCAGTTCATCTTTCAAACTGTTGCCACTAAGTGTTATCGCCACGTATTAAGTTTAAAAAAACTAAATAATGAAGAATCTGTATGAAAGCTTCAATGTTTCTCGCATTATGGAAGAAAGAACTGTACCTTGACCCATGGAGTTTTTAACGATGTAGTTCTCCAAACGAACATGGGTACTCGAGAGACCGAATTTTAAATTTCAAAACTGTTTCATCATCTATTTTAAATTTTGTAAAACTTTGAGGAATTTCTTATTAACAAACTCAACGATTTCAAAGTGAGCAATGGCAATACCCTACGGAAAAAAGTCATTTTTATCTCCAGCACTCGAAACTGTGTATCGGAAATTCTAAAGATATGCTGCTTTGCTGTTTTTAAATATTTTGTGACGTTGCTGTTGAATTGAATTTTATGTGATTTAAGTGCGAAGAACGTAGTATTTAAGATATAAAAGTAACACTCAAAATATTAAATAAAGAATTTAATGAAAATATCTAAAAGTTTTCAGATTTTATATTGCGCCCAAAGGAGGCTTTGTGTGTTCCCTTTATTTATTAAATATCATGTTCTTCGCACTTAAACCATAAAATTCAATTCAATAGCAACATCACAAAATAATTCAAGAGAAGCATATATTTAGAATTTCCGATGCACAGTTCCACGCGCTGGAGATAAAATTTTTTTGCCATTGCTCGCTTAGAAATCGTTGAGTTTCTTAATAAAAAAAATACTTTACAAAAGGCTTTACAAAATATGAAATACGCAATAAAACAAATTCCAGATTTGGACTTCCAGATACCCATATTCGGGTGGAGATGTAAGTTATTCAAAATTTGATGTCCCTGGGCACCGTTGGTTTTTCACAAGCGAGAAGCATAGATACAGTTTTGCAGTTTTTTCATTATTTAATTTCTTTAAATATAATTCAGGGTGATAATTTTGCGGCAACAATTTGAAAAATTAAACGCCACAAAATGCTAAAACAAAATTAATAGCCTTTCTGGGCTAAGGCCTTTGAGATAAAAAACGTCCTTCTGGGGGTAATAAAAAATCTGAATGCTTTCAGATTTTTTTTCTTCTTTCTTCTTTCAAAACTTCTTTTAAATTAGTATTTCTTTGTAAACTGCTTTTTCATAACACTGCTAAATACTTTATAAAGCTATAAATTTTGTTAAACGGCAAATTAACAGGAAGTTCTGATACGTGTTAATTATGTAATTATTTTTCAGAAAACATTCAGATGTACAGAGGTCAGATTAAGTTAGAGGCACTTAAAAGATGTTTCTAAAAATTCTCTTTTAACAAATAAAAATTACTTAAAGGAAAACGTTTTCTTACAAAATTAGCCATTTTCTTAAGTAGATGAACGCTATTTTCTGTTGTGTTGTTGTTACTCATGCTCACTTGTCTGAGGATGTCAGCCCAAGCCGACGAAGTTTCTCGTGTCAAGGAGCGCCAGATTACGCCTGTCGTTTGCAACAGTCTTGAGCACCTAAAATGTGACAGTGCGATTTGGCTCAGTTCCGCCCCCCAATTTTGTGGGAGAGTGCCCCAGGGGGACGGGTTCGAGGGTCTCCCACCCCTCTTCCCTTCCACCAAACCACGCGAGAGGACTTTCGGCTCGCCGCATATTTGAAGTGCCGCCATGCCGCACCGACACTACACATTTACAAACATCCATGCCTTCTTCGGGGCTCGAACAAGAGCCCTTCAGCACGGCAGTCAGCGACGCTAACCACTATACCGGTTGGGCGGTGCTATTTTCTAATTCATGGCAACACATCATATGCTTCTGATTTCTCCGAATCTTAGAAAGTAGTCCTCCATGTTAAAAAGAAACAAATCTGCCATATTCCTAAACATGTTCATGAATTTAAAAATCCTTTTAGGCTATAGACTGTGTCAAACCTAAGCCCCCCATATGTGCTTTTTGCTGCTTTCAACGTCACTAATTTCTGCATTACCTTTCAACACCCGGCTGAAAGATTCACTTTCCGTGGAATTAATATTTAGAAATTATTACTTTGAAATCACAGCCCAATTTTCCCTAAAATCTAGCGCATGACAAGTGCTTAAGCGTCTGACTCTCAAAATAATTATTTTCGCTTCGTGTTTTCGTCTTAGTACGAACTACGTAAGAAAGATGAGAAAAATTACGTTTTAGATTGCAAACATTTTGCTACGTGTGAACATGAAATTGTTTTGCATTCCTTGCTTACGATATCTCTGAAAGTTCCAGACAGAAGCTGAGGATCAAAATATAGTTTATTTAGTGTAATACCTTCTCTCTGTTTGTCAAGGCTTCCGTGCACAAAATTAAGGTCTTTTATCTCAACGACAACCTCACCAGTTTGTGTTAATGAGACTCACTTCACTAAGGGTTCCATAGCAGTGTACTCCACAAAGCTTAAAGCCTTGAAATTACTTTGCGTCATAAATAATCCAAGACACGAAATGGGAAGTTGGTAAGGTTTATTTTCTCAATAATTTTCTGTGACACTGAAAGGCTATATAGCAGGAAATGATCTACATCAAGGTATAAAATTTACAAACACATTGCAAAATACGTACAAATTCTATATATTATATAAATTTCAAAATTATATAATGTGTGCGTTATAGCTCTGCATTTAAATAAGGTACGATATAGTTATTATTATTATTATTATTATTATTACTACTACTACCACTTATAGTGTATGCTATTGTTGTATAGTATCACAGGCATAAATTTACCACCTTAAATACTCTGCACGAATCGTAGTTACCTGTTTTACATTTCAAAGTCCGAATCACAAGCTTTACAACTTAAGATTTTCAGATTTTATTTTCACTTGTCACATAAAAAATCATACAAGAATTTTGTAGCATTGTTGCTGCTACTATTCCGTACGCAATCAGTTCCACATCCCCATCAGGACACATGTTTGAATGCTAATTAGAACATTTCTAGTAATTTACAATATAAAATTTTGAGAATGATAAGACGATGAAAGGAAACTTTGTCCTTAACAGTAACTGACTGAGATAGCAATTGATAGAAGGAAAATAGTTCTTATATGCACGAATCTAATGTTCATTAACCAGTTATTATGATTTCAGTCTACATTTTAACTTCTACGTTTCGTGCTCCTCACTAAAACGTAAACTAGTTGTGAGTACATAAATTGAGGGTTTTGGATTTGAGACAGAGCGTGTTTTTCGCATCGTGTGAGCGTACGTGGTTAGTTTCCTGCAAGCTCTAACAGTTGTAATTATTCTGCTTTTCGGTCTTTCGCTGTCGACACTTTCATTCTGATGAGCCTATATATAGCCAGCTTCCAGTATCATATTTAACTGTGTATCTTCGACTACTGCTTAGCGTTTAACGTCGACATTAGCACCCTTGCTTTTACTTGTACACTAACAAACAAAGAGAGCTTTAGTTCTATATCTCTGGGCAGACTGACGAAATTCAAATTGCGTTTTCCATGCTTCAAAAGCGTGACTTAGGATATATATTAGATTTATAAATATATATTCTAATATATAGGTATTTTGAGGCAAAATCACTGAAATAACACGCCAGTTTTTTTCCATATTCGATTCTATGACTGCAATTATGCCAAACTGCCAAGTATTGTAAAAATCGTAGGAGTAGTTTTTAAAAATTAACTCTCAAAATTTTAGCTCTTGCATGTTAATTGAATTTGATGTATAAAGTCTCTTTTTTTACTACATTTATTTGGTTCTTCCTTTCGCATTTCAAAATTTAGGTTCATTCCAAATAAAATTAGCTCATTTTTGTAGTTTATTTTTAAAATTTGTAGTTTTAAATTATTTTTATAAATTTTTCGAAAACAATTTTGAATTATAACCTATAAAACTTTTATCGTAAACTTAAAGCAGATGTATTTGTAAGCATAGCTGCAAAAAATAACAGTTATTTATTCAACATTTTTTATGATATACCTGAATTTATATATTGGCCCGCTTTGAAACTTGACACATTCGTTATAGGTGATAAAAACGCCAATTGTGGCTTACGCACTTAATTGGGAAAATTATTTGAAATTATGAACGATGATTTTTTCCGTTCGTCTACAATGAAAAGAAGGAAAGGAAAATAGGCTGCTATAAATTCAGAAGCACGCGAAGCGAATTATTCTTGGGGCAAACTGAAAAAAAAATGGCCAAGATAAATTTTTGAATTTCTTCGTAAATTTCGGACCAAAATTTACAGAATGTATTATTTAAGGATAATTTCAGTCGTAGAATAGAAATATGGAAACAAAACTGGCATGTCGTTTAAGAAAAAGTTCGATATTATGTCAAAATAATTATATTAGAACAATGCTATACATAAATCTAATATATAGCCTATGTTTCACTTTCGAGACGTGAAAAACGAAAACTGAATTTCCTCAATCGGCCCAGTAGAACGGGAGATATAGTACTGTCCCAATTTTTTTGCGGGGGACAGTGTACCTGTTCTCTATATCATTTCGAGTTGTCGTTATTGGAGCACCAGATTGTGCACATATGTTTCTACCTCAGTTTAAATAAAAAGGTTACTTTAATCTTCTCAAGATTTTGCCGTTATTCTCAGATATAGCGATAACTTGCTTGATGTCTGTTAGGGGTATAGGATAATAGCTTTACCACTCAAGTATAAGCCTATAACATTATGATGAAATAAATAATCGACACTGAATTTTCATCAATTAGAATGTCTGTAATTTTTAATTCTTATAACTGAAGGCCTAAAAAATCTACCTCATTTTAGGTTCAACAAAAGTTTAATTTTAAACCTTTCAGTATTTAAATTGCAAGAAGTTTATATAAAAATTGGTAGAATAAACTTCTTAAAGATAAAAACACAGCTATGCAAATGATTTTCATTCCTTTTATTATTGAGGTGACTTCGCTGTGTAAATTGTAAAACATTGCTTGATTTTTAATTTATATTAAATTTACATTTATTCGCATACGAACGTGATTATATGACTTTCTATTAATGATATCATGAATTACACTTTTAAATTGTTGCTTCATATGGCAAAACATCTGCAACTTAAAGCATTCTTTGGAATAAGCCAATAACCAACCGTCATTTAGTTATCTTATTAGCAAGAAAGTTGCTCAAGCTAAATAATAAGAGGCGATCGATTTTACACCCGGGAGAATGGGAAAGTTCCGTTCCAGTTTCGACGGAATCTTAGAGGACGGATCCAAAGATTTCCGATCTCGCTTTCCGCACTACCAAATTTCCGGAATGGACTTTCGGCTAACCAGTATTTTAAGTGCTGCCACACAGAACATGTGCTATAAACTTATAAACTTACAATTCCTTCTCTGGGATTTCAACCCACAACCACCTATATAGCAACAAGGGCACTGACAGTTAAACTTATCAAACCACTTGATCACTCTTACTTACTGACGCCCGGAAAAAAGCCATTGCTTACTCAGTTCCTAAATAGTTTTTCAAATTATGTAGATTACACATCTTATTCACGTCCTTAACTGAAGCCAGGTTGTGAGGTACTGATATACACTAAAGAGCCATTACATTATGACCACCCTGTTAATAACATGTAGAATCACCTTTATCCATCGTCCGGCGTAGCTGACTCTGCGACACTGCCATCATCCGGCGTGGCAATGTCTCCACAAGTTTTTGATGCGTATTCTGATGTATTTAGCGCCAAGCGCTTACCAGCTGGTATGCGCACATTGCGACTATTCCCATTGTCGCAATGTGCACTAATTCCATTACATTGCACACTAATTCCCGCACATTGCGAAGGTGTAGCGTGGCAGCACGAATCTAGTTTTCTAGACCACAAATGCTCTATTGGCTTAATGTCAGGTGCATTTGGAGGCCAACACATGCCTTGAAAAGCACTGGAATGCTCCTCGAACCACTCCCTGATGGCTGAACCCTTATGACATGGTGCATTATCTTGTTGGTTAACACAATCTCCCGCCGGAAATACTGTTGTCATGAATGGGCGAACCTGATATACAACAATGTCTACGTAGCGCACAGATGTCAGGGATTCTTTTATGTGGATTCTGGGTTCCACGGGGATATATTCCTAATGTGCATCATGAAAACATTTCCAATACAATAATACCCTTCCCCACCCGCTTTCCTGCGTCCAACTGTGCATCGGAGAGCCAGGGAATCGTTTGGAAATCGGCGTATTAACACATTCCCATCGATGTGATGGACCAGAAAACGTGATTCGCCATGTAACTTTCTTCAATTCTTCTAATGTCCAATTCCGATGTTTCTTGGCCCATTGCAGAGGCAACTGGAGATGACATGCCGTAAGTGCAGGGACATGCTTCGGCCTCCGCGTGCTTTGGCCCATACGCAGCAATGTACGCTGCACAATGTGTTAAGAAACACTGTCTGGGTCACCAGTGTTGTAGCTGCTGGTGATTTCAGCTGTTGTAGCTCTTCGGTCACGGCGAACAATGCATAGAAATCTTCGTTCTCCTCTGAAATTAATGCGCCGTCGACGACACACTGCTGGCCGGCGACCTGTCGTTTCACCATCCATATACCACTTTTTATATATGCTCACAGTAACTGCCACTTGAACAGCCCACTAAACGCGAAGTTTCTGATATTCATCAGCCATAACGATTTGACCTTCATCGAAGTCTGATAAATTAGCTGCTTTTCCCATTATGTCGCTAATGGCGCTATGTTTGGAAAGACAATACATAACCGTTCTACATACTCCAACATCAGTCGCGCACACGCAGGAGTTTGATTCTTGGTCGAGGCAATTGTTATAAATGGAGGGTGATCATAATGTGATGGCTCTTTGGTGTTTGTATATATATATATATATATATACAGTGTGTTTAAAAAAAAAATATATATATATATATATATATATATATATACACAAAACATTATTAAAAATGTATTTATTCCAGGAATTTAATGTAATTATTCCAAGTTTTTCTCAACTTCGAAATTCAAAATTAATTCACCTTTTCGCAGATAGCTTTCTTTAATACGGTTTCAGTTTCGCCAAAGAGGCCAAACTGGCAACTTTTTGGGCGCCTCAGTCAACCTCTCTTCCATGGGCTTCTGACAAGCCATTAACATTTCTTCTCCCACTATATAAGCTTTGTTTGGCATCTTCTTCCAGAAGATCTCTGTCTCGTAACAATTGAACACTTGTTGAGGAATACATCTTTTGGCTTCGTCCAATTTAGCAAATGTTTTTACAAATTACTCTGCGGGCTTACAAATCTCATCTCGCTGCTTCACCATGCCTGACCACTGAGTGCATGCAAGCCATTTTCTTAATTTCTCCAACTAGTCCGACTGGCTTTGAACTGCCCCCTTGGGGCTTCCTGTGCTGATGTACTTGAGCTCGGCTGCAACAAATCTGTTTGAACGACTCGTGGCCTGTCGCTAATTACAGTTTACAAGGTTTCCAGCAAGTTGCTTCTCTGTCAACCCACAATCGCATCAGATTCTCCATCTTTTCTTGGACAGAGTTGCTAAGCTTTGAAGTAATTGTAATTGTTTTAGCTGGAATTATATCCTTTATTGAGTTATTCTGCTTCAGAATAGTACATATCGTATAATTTGTACGATCGTACTCTATTGCCAAGTCTTTCGCTCTTACTTCTTTCTGCAGAAGATAGCCCTAATAATAATCATAATCTATTAACGAAAAGATTATTGCGATAATCTATTAACCAAATCAAACCAGGTCTTATGCTTATGCCTTGCTCCTGTTTGTATTTTACCTCAGGCTTTAATTCTATAGATATCACTCTTTTCTTTTCTCACCACCATTCTTTACACTAATCTTCTTGGGACTTACGGTTATATGACAAATAAATAAATGTCTGCTCCATAGAAAATACAAATTAAAAAAAAACGAGGTTTAAATGCTTCTGCAGTGATGGGAATTGAAATGGTGGGTGCGTCTTAGCGGTGGTGATGTCACAGTCAGTTTGTGCGTACAAGAGTCGCAAATTTCATTGGTGGTTCAAATTTGCTCGTCTTGCTCGTTCCAACTGCTGTGACGCCACCAACCCTAGCATGTATCTCAAATTGCGACTCCTAACTCAGGCCAAAAACTGGTAGCTATGTTTCGCAAAACTATGATAGCAATAACTGAAGTTTCTATTAAGCAAAATGCACTTCAAATTGTTCTTCAATTTAAGGAGATAAAGACGTACGAATGAAATCTGGAGCCACGTAATAAAAGCGCAAAGGCAGATATCATAAAACAATGCTGACTAAATCCGCGAAAACGCTTACATGCTGCATTTCCATATTTATTGATTTACTATACGTATTTTCCTATTCAAGTTATTTCCAGAATAAAGTTAGCGTATAGTTTAAAGAAAAGGTGATGTGTACACCACATGAGTTCCGAGTACAGGATATTAAATTATACGCATTTTGCCTTTCATTTAAACTTATTGGATTGAATTAAATTTACTTTGTCGATAGCGCATAAACTACAATAGAATAAATGCACTATTTAAAATTCACTATATTTGTCCACCATAGCGACACTCTGGTGCTAGGTTCAAGTAACAGTGTTACATCTCATTCATTTTATAACTCTGGATGCACAAAAATTATGTATATCATTTGCAGAATTATCAAATCGTTGCCACATATTCTATTCAAATACTATAATAAACCTAAAACGATATATAAAATAAATTAAACAAACAAACAAAATAGAAACAATTCTTCAGAGACGATTCAGTATTTATTATTCAATTAACTCAGATCTGATTCGCGAACGCATACATAAAAACTCAAAATTTCTATAGTAAAAATTGAGGAGTAAATCTTAAACACTTATTTCATCGAATAAATTTCAGAATTGATTAAGCATGATTTAATTCGCAATAATAAAAGAAGACCTTACTTTGTTCTTGTGAGGCTTAGTTTCTAGAAATTGGTCACAAATCCACTATTCTACGAAGATTCCAACATAAACAAATCTGGTCGTTATGGCCAAAATAATTAGGCTTAGCCACACTTCAACAACTTTTAAATTGTTGATAATTCTGCAATTATAACATTCAGGTTAACTAAAAGCATAAAAACCTGAACCGGATGATTGGAACAACATAATTCAATCATTTTTAAAGCAAAAAATGCGCAATTTACAAATATATAAGAATAAAGAAACTGAGCTGACTGAGCCGAGTAACAGAGTTGATAAATATCTACATATATTTATAGACTTTTGGTATGGCCGATTGCAACCGAAATATGACGTGTAAATCTAGATGTTCTATGTTCTAGCAGTCCTATATACAAAATTCCAGTGTTCTGAGTGTACTTGCTCTTGAGTTATGAGAGATATATACATACATAAGTACTTACGCACAGATGCTGTACAGATTATTTAAAATACGTACGCACAGATTATTTAAAATGGATTCTGAAGAGATATGTTCTGTACGTACGCACAGAAAAATCTTGAGAATCTATTTTAAATAATTTTATAATTTTTTGGGGGGAATAAGAAACTTTTATTCTGTCCTTACGTTCAGATGTCACACAAAAACATCGTTAATTTGCATTCGATAACTGTCAGAATGGATATTTTCATTGAAATATGATACTCGAAATATTTTGCGATTACAATACTTCCCTTTTACTTCGTACAAGGAAGTAAAAAAGTCCAAATATGAGAATTTGAGAATCCCGCAAGTACACAACTAAACTTTCCGCATGGTCCCCGTTGATCAACAATTGGAGTTCGTAGAATGTTCATTATTCTTTCCTAAATTAATTGTAAACCGTTTCACACCTTTAAATGCGAAATTCGCAGAGATGTTTGTAATCAATATTTTCTCGAACCAGCTGTCGGTTTTAAAGTTAGTGCAATTTAAATAATTATGGAATAATCAGTATCCAAAAGAAGTACTTCATTTTGTATTACTCATTGAATATGTTCGCAGATTTAAAAACATTAAGTTTTAACAGAATATGCGGAATGAAAATTATGGTAAGACAATATATGTTTATGAATGTTTTGTTCCAAACAACCTGACATTTAGCGCTTAATTTAAAAGAACGTTTTACGTTTAGTTTATTAAAACGTGGAAAAAAAATAATCTTAATGTTTTGATATAAAGCTTTATATTTAAGGAACCTTTTCACAAGGCAGTGTTAAAGTTGTTCTTAAAATTTTCTTAGTTTTATTTTATTACTGGAAATGTATTTCTCAGATTTAAAGAAATAAAGTCTGTGGCCGCTGTTTTCAGACATATTTGAGAAGAGTAAAATAAACATTTTCGGGGATGGAAACATATATTTTATACGTTTTCGCATAAGGTATTACTTCAGAAAGCTCTGAAATATTTTTGACAGTTGATATTAACCATTTCTTTAAGATTTATTTGAAATCGGGTTTTGAGCAAAATGTGTTCAACGTTTTCGAGTGCATACTTAAGGAGTGTATCATCTGAGATTATTGTTTTTCTTTTCTTGTTTGAAATGCTATTTTTCTATAATTTTTATTTTGCTTCATGTCAAAACATTTCGCTTTCGTACTTAAATGTCACCGGTGCATATTTTTCCTGCTCACGTAATTAAATAATAAAGTATGTATATATTTACTTCCTTGCGTGAAGTAAAGGTATACGGTTGTGGAGTTTTACTTATTTAATTCAATGTTCAATCCTAGGAACCCCACAAACACTAACAAGCGAATAATCGCTCTAGTGTGTGACCAAATACGTAAGACTTAAGAGGATTAACTACCCTTTATTTCTTAGAATAACTACAGCCAGTTCCTAACTCGGAACGTACAGCAAAGACTCCACTTGGGCATGAACTCAAATGAATAATAAATTAAACTTAACTAAGCTTAACTAAAGCTAACTAAAGATATAGCCGAAGCTATCAGCTAGGCCCCTAAATCTTAATTAAGTCGGCGAGGCCAAACAAGGGTCTAAAGTATGCCTGAGCGTGCAAAGCTAAGAGAGACGTAGCCAAAAGGCAAACGCATGCTAGTCGGAAACTCAGACTCTCTCTCTCTCTCGAAGTCCGTGACACATGGACTTAAATAATACTCTTAGACATTTGTATTCACTGCGTTTCTGAAATTACATTTTAGTAGGAAATTATAAGCCGAAACTAGAATAGATTGAAAAGATGCATAAACTTAAAATAGCTGTTAATAAAATTAGGATAAACCTTACAAGGTATTTCTCTCACTTTCTTCGCATGCCATCGTGGTGTAGTGGTCAGCACGCTCGGCGCGTATTCGAGCGTTCCGTGGTTCGAGTCCCTCGAAGGCGTTCCTCATTTTCCAATTCTCCTTTAAAAAACATTCTAATGTCTCTGCAAGTGGCACCCGAGCTAAAATAAAAAGGTGGTGGATGATGATTCGCCACCACCGAGATTTGGCGTTTGGATCTCCTAATCTCCAGTCGCCCTTTAAAAGGGGGAGTAAGGCATTTCTTCCGCCTTCTTCGAATGCCTTCGTGGTGTAGTGGTCAGCACGCTCGACGCGTATTCGAGAGGTCCGTGCTCATTTTTCACCTTTCCTGTTTCCAAAAATAATACCTAATGTCTCTACAAAGGAAGTACTGTAACCGCGAAAATTTTCCGGTATCATATTTCAATGAAAAAAGCCATTTTGGCCACTCTCGGATCTTTTGAACGATTTGTTTGCTTGGCTTCTGTAGTTACGAACAGAATATAAGACTCTTTTTCCGTTTCTAGGGATTGCAAAATGGATTTAAAATTGATTCAGAAGGGAATTTTTCCTGATGTCTGTACGTGCGTACGTACGCACGCATGTTTCTCAAATAACTGAAAAACGATTAGACGTAGAATGTTCTAATTTTGTACATGATCCTGCTATAATATCTAGTAATAATATCTATATATAATAATATCTTTTTATCCTGCTATCCTGCTATATATATATCCTGCTATATATCCTGCTATAATATCTTTTTTTGTTTCCTGCTATAATATATCCTGCTATAATATCTTTTTTTGTTTCAGAAAGCTTGATTTTTGTCCGCATCAAACGTATATGTGTGTGTGTACATACAGCCACTCTCAAAAAAGGATGGGTAAGTTCTTTTTTTATTTTTACAGGTTGGTAAATTGGGCATTTCTTGCTTAAAAGCTTGTTGAATTGTGTTGTTCTTTTGTTCTACGTAAGGCTTTTATGCCTTTAAATCAACTGCAAACAATAATTGTAGAACTATCAATTTAAAAGTGTAACAGGCGGTATGCTTAATGCGCCAGCTGTTTTTTTTTCTATGTTTGAAACTGCTAGTAGTGGTTACAACCGAAAACATCGCGGCAAGAACATCGAGAACGAAAACGTCAAAAAGAAAACAACGCAAGGCGAAAACGTCGTAATATAAAACATCGTGAGAGAAAAGGAAGCAAAGAGAAAACATCGCAGTTCTAAAACATCATGGTACAAATTATCGTGGTTGAAAATAAAGCGGCTCTAAAACTTCGCCTTTTAAAAACATCGTCGTCGAAAACATCGTGGTAAAAAAAATACCAACAAATTATTGCATGACGATAACATCGCACACATGTGTTTTCAGATTTTAAAAACTGTAATTGAACATTCGTATAATGATTTAGGAGCGCATAAAGGAAAAAGGGATATTTCAACTTCTGCGCTTCATGTTTTTGAATGAACTAACAGAATTTTGCTGAAAAGTAAGAAGGAAACTTAAACATTTAAAATGAGTAGGAAATTAATTCAACTTCCAGCATTTAATAGAATTTTAAATTTACATAGTTAATTAAGAAATATCATTAATAAATTAATCTTTTTTATAAGAAATATTAATAAATTAATCTTTTTTTATGAGTTTTTACTGATAATTTTTCATGAAAAATACAGTCTAAAAATATTTAGCAAAAGGAAGACAAATAACTGCATGAGGTTAACTGACTATGAAAATCTAAAATTCTAGTAAGTGTTATAAGTTGCATTAAATTTACACTCATTTCCAATTTTTAAATGCTTAAGTTTTTTTCTTACTTTTTCAGCAAAAATCTATTAGTTCATTTAAAGATGTGAAATGTAGAGGTAAAAATACAATTGTTTGCATCTTGTGCTCCCAAATCATTATGCGAATATGAAATTAAAACTTTTAAAACCTGAAAACTCATTGTGTGTGATGTTATCGCCATGCGTTGATTTGTAAATACTTTATTTTTTACCGAGATGTTTTCGACGAAGATGTTTTTAAACTGTGAAGCTTTTGAACCGTTTTGTTTTCGAGCACGATATTTTGTACCATGATGTTTAAGAACTACGATGTTTTCTCTTCGCTTTCTTTTCTCCCACGCTGTTTTGTCTCGCAACGTTTTCACCTTGCGTTATTTTCTCCGCGACGTTCTCGTCCGCGATGTTTTAGGCGAATACCGCTGGTATAGTTCGACTGCCTCATCCGCGACCACGAGTCTATGCGTTTTGGCGGAATGCCAGCCAGGGTTGCGTCGGAGACGGCCGAACTATAGTAGAACGAATTAAGTCAGCTGGTGCACCAACTTCAGAGTCTTTTTACACGGGGGAACCAAAAGGTAATTTTAAATTTTTTGTGGACTCAAAAATTTGTTTTCTGACCGTGGGTGACTTGCTTGTTTTTATGTACAAATTCTAATTGTAGTTTTTTAACTGTGTTTCAGGTTTTTCTACGTTTTACAGATTTTAATGAACATATTTTGATTTTTCTGTATTTTTGCCTTACCGCGAAGTGAGAACTGAATTAATTAGTAGCGCATGCGCATTAGGTAAGCGGCGCTGAACCGTCTATGAAATACTCTTTTTTTTATTTGCTTAATTTCTTTTGTACGTCGTCTTAGATATATTATAGTATTTGAATAGAAATGACAACTGAATTATTGAATGAGAAATACATCTGTTGTGAAATTTGAGGACATTTAATTTATAAATAACATAAACTGAATGAAATATACCAAAAATGAGTTTAATTTAATAGACTGAACAAGGAAGGTCATGTGGCGTCCACATCAGAAGATCATTTAAAAGAACATATTACGTAAGAAATTACCGCATATTATTTGTTGAAAATTAATTTCTTGCATCAGGATGCAATTCAAAAGACGTAGTTTTTATGAAAGCTAATCGATAAGTCTCTAAACTTGAGTATTAATTTATCTTTTGTGACTCAGAGAAGTAGTCTCGCTTAATTCTTTCCTGATTACGTTTGCTTCAAGTGCTCTGCAGACACAATAGAAGTGGCTTCCGTAATTAAATTTTCGTAGCATAGTATCGTTAGTCTCAAAGGAAAGGCTTCTACTTTTCTGGTTGGTGAAAGGAACTGCTACTTTTAGTTAGAAGAAAATGGATAATTTGACACGATTACACGTACATTGCATATCATTCATATAATAAATGATTTGTTATATATTTCTTAGCTTGATAATATGTTTCAAATTAACTTATTCCAAAAGCTTTACGATGCGTATATGAAATTATGTTAAATTCCTAAGTATAATTTAAAATTTAAAATGCACATAATATTTCAACAAAGGAAAACGATCAAATGTCTTTTGAAATGCTAACTGCAGAATTGAGGTTGCTTCAGTTTTACAATTCCAATGAGGTTCATTTTTAAACCACGGTTGCACAAATAGCAAAAGTAGAAAACATAAAGTAAATTTATATATCTAATACAATTTCAAACCTGAAAGCATATGGTTGAAGCCGTATTCCCCCAAAGAGATTAATGGTGCTTTAAAGGCCATTAAAATTAAATTTTGCTAAATACAAACGTAAAAGGAAAGTATTGTAATCTCGAAACGTTTCGGGTACCATATTTCAGCAAAATATCCATTTTGAACGCTATCGAATGCAATATAACGATGTTTTTGCCTGATATCTGAACGTAAGGACAGAATGAAGTACTCGTTTTCCACCAAAAAATTATAAAATTGATTTAAAGTGCAATCTGAAGACATTTCTTCGTGGCGTCTGTGAATAGGTACGTATGCATGCATGTATCTCACATAACTCAAAAATGAGTAGACTCAGAACTTTGAAATTTTGTATATAGGATTGCTATAACACGTCTATGTGCACCTTCTATTTTGGTTGCAATCGACCAAACCAAAGGTATATACATAATGAAAGTAATTAAAAGTAAATTAATAAGCCCAAGACTTGCGCTAAAGCTGCAAAGTAATGAAGCAATAATTCACTATTTATAAAAAAAAAACTCTCCATATTACATCTCCAAGCAACGGAAATTCAATTTAAAAACATCATTGAAAAGGTATTTTTCAGAATTAAAAAAAATATAGAGAATTTTCATTCTCTTTGCTTTTAACACAATTAAGGAAAAACTAAATCACAAAAATGCCAAAATCAAGAGTAAACGTTTTAAATATTCAAAAACCACTTATTGTTATTGATAGCAGATTAATCGACTTATCAAGGGGATAAACCAATCTACCATCAATTAACAGTAACTAAAGTAATAGAGAGTGTTTCATCTTACTTCCAAGTAAGCATCAAATTATTTGCTAGATTCAAATACTAATTGATACTCAATCAAAATAAATATATTACTCACTAAACCATAAGAATCCTGTTAAAAATCCAGTTAAACCATAAGAGTTCTGTTTATATATATATATACATTTATATACGTTTACTAATAAGGTGGAATGTACATATCCACTTTGTTACTCGGCTCTGTGAGCTCAGTTTCTTTATTCTTATATGTTTGTAAATTGTGCTTTCTTTTCTTTAAAAAGGATTGAATTATGTTGTTCTTATCTTCTGGTTAAGGTTTTTATGCCTTTAGTAAATCTGTATGTAATACTTGTACAATTATCAAATATTTAATAGTAGTTTAAGTGAGGCCAAGCTTAATTATTTTTACCATATCAGACATATTTTTTTTACATTTTAAACTTAGCGGAATAGTGGATTTGTTGCCAATCTTTAGAAACTAAGCTTCGCAACAACGAAGATAACACTTTGATTATCATTGAAAATTATTGAAATTCTAAATCAGATCTGGAATCGGAAATAAGTGTTTAGGATTTACTTCGTAATTTTTAACCCGCGAGAACTCGCACCGGGTATGACATGCCCGATCCATTTTCATTCAATGGTTTTATTACTTTCTTCTTATCGAATTAGGCCAGAATTTCGTGTAGCTGTATTCAAGGTCACATTCTTTCAGCAGGGCAAAAACTAGTTCTGCTCTAAAAGTAGATTTTGAGAAACAGGTGTCGAGGGTATGCCATACCCGTGCGAGTCCTCGCGTCAGTCAGATCTTTCCTTTTTTTCTGTCAGTTTAGTGAACTATGACGCGCTATTTGAATTACGATGACGAAAATGAATATTTTCGAAACCTTATAGAGACTGTTTCTAGTGATGATGAACCTATATCTGACGACAGTGTTGCCTCTGAGGATGAAGAATACTGTAGCAATCACGATTCTTCTACTGAAATTGAGACAGAAACAAAAGGTGAAAGTTCATTGGCAACAACCGATTTTTATATAGGTAAAGATAAAGTTACAAAATGGCAGAAGAAAAAAATACCGGCAAAATGTTAGGACGCCTTCAAGGAATATAATTAGCAAGGTTCCAGGTAATACAGCTTATTCAAGAGATGTCGCTTCTCCCGTAGATGCATGGAATGTTCGCTTCGATAGCAACATGCTAAATATGATAGTGAAGTGCACAAATATTTATATAGAATCGATTCAAGACCGTTTAACTCGAGAGCGAGATGCGAAGAAGACGGATGAAATCGAAATCAAAGCATTTCTTGGATTTCTATACTTATGTAGAACTCATAAATCATCGCACACTAATTTGAAGGATTTGTATGCTACGGATGGAACCGGGATTGACATATTTCCTAAAACCATGAGCCGCATTCGATTCCTCTTTTTGATGAGATGCCTACGATTTGACAATATTAATGATCGTCAAAGTAGAAGAGAGATTGATAAATTGGGTCCCATCAGAGACTTTTTTGAAACATTTGTTATAAATTGTAAAAATGCATATACCGTTGAAGAATTCGTCACAATTGATGAAAAACTGGAACCTTTTCGGGGGCGGTGCGGATTCAGGCAGTATATGCCCAAAAAGCCTTCTAAGTATGGCATCAAGATATTTGCACTAGTAGATTCTAGAGTATTTTATACCTGGAATATGGAGATTTATGCTGGTAAGCAACCCAATGGACCCTTCAAAATAGACTGTAGTTCGAAAGCCATTGTGATGCGGTCGATGACACCGCTTTTCAATTCTGGACGCAACTTGACAACTGACAACTTGTATACGGGATATGAGCTAGCACAAGAACTTTTGAAAAATAAAATTACAATGGTTGGAACGCTTAGACAAAATAAAAGAGATATACCGCCTGAATTTTTGGTGAAAAAGGAGTTGTACTCTTCAGTCTTTGGATTTCAAAAAGAAACAACAATTGTTTCATATTCTGCAAAAAAGAACAAAAATGTGGTTATGCTGTCCACAATGCATACTGATGACAAAATAGACGAAACGACCATGGAATTGAAAAAGCCAGATATCATTACGTTTTATAATCTTACGAAAGGAGCTGTGGACGTTGTGGATGAAATGGCTGCAGCATACACTACAGCAAGGATATCAAATCGTTGGCCAATGGTTATTTTATTTTCAGTGTTGAATGTGGCTGCTATTAATGCCAGGATTTTGTCAATGTCCACCAAAAATCCTCCCACACAGTTCAAAAGCAGGCGTTTCTATTTGAAAACATTGGGACTGGTTCTTTCAGAACAACACAGAAATCGCAAGCCTCAAGGAAAAACAACGTATCCAAGCACTTCTAAGGAACTGGAGATCACTAATATTGAACCGCCTGCAAAAAAACTCAAAGCAAATTATAAACGATGTGTATTTTGTCCATGTAATAAGGACAGAAAATCAAGGTTTATGTGCCAAAAATGTGAAAAAACCCTCTGTGTTGAACATCAGTATGTAGTTTGTCCAAATTGTCTTTGAATACGTAAGTATGTTATTAAATTCACTAAAATTCTTTAATTTATTATTTTATAATATATATTTACATAAAGTTTGTTTATAAGCAGTATTAATAAATATTTAAATAGCAGAAATGAACTAGGGTATGAGATACCCGGCGCGAGTTCTCGTGTTTGAAAATGGGTGCGTGTTCTCGCGGGTTAATATAGATATTTTGAGTTTTTATGTATTTTTGCCTTGTTGAGAAAGTGAGAAATGGATTAATTAAATGAGAAATACTGAATCGTCTGTGAAAAATTGTTTCTTCTTTTTTTCTATTCCTTTTATACATCGTTTTAGATTTATTATATTATTGGAATACAGTTTTTGTGCATTCTTATTTATAAAATGAGTGAGATGTAACGCTGTTAAGTGAGCCTAAAGCCAGAGTGTCGCTATGGTAAACAAATAGAGTAAATTTTAAAGAGTGTACTTATTCTACTGTGGTTGTCGGCGAAGTAGATTTAATTCGATGTCGACGAAGTAAATTTAATTCAATCCAATTTGTTTAAATGAAATTTAAAATACGTATAATTTAATATTCCGTACAAGAAAGCCATGTGGTGTACGCATTAGGTTTTTCTTTTGTATGAAAGATGTTTGAAACAATTGATTCAAAGCTGATTGTTTCCTAAAACAGCTGGTGTTGAAAGTTACGTAAAAATTTCACTGTATGATATTGAGAGTTCTAAATGTGTGTTAACGGGTTTAGTTTTTTTTATCCTTTTCGTGTATGGGAATCCATCCTTCCCTTGTTATTTGTTTCAAAGCTGTATGTATAAAAACTCCAAATTAGTTTTTTTTAATTTATTTATTTTTTAATGCACCACATAATTGGAACTGTTATATTTTAAGTATTTTTTCCTACTTCCGCTTTCCGATGCATTCTCTTTTTTACCTAGAACGATGTGTATACGCTCTAACAATTACTAAACGAGTGCTAAGTCGCGAAATAGTTTTGAAAGGACTTGCAAATATGTGCTGGGTGACATGAGAAAAGCACGACAACCTTATATGAACTTTTGGGTAGATCGAAGAAACATAATGCAACTTGGATGATTTTGATACATTGCTGTATTTAAGAGGTATGTGAATTCAGAATATCGTGATGTCACTTCCGGTCAAACGCACGAAAAGCCAGAATGATACCTTATGTGCATGAGGTGTCCCATATGATGGGTGGAATATTAACTGCTCAAATCGCTGAATGTTGACATCAAGGTAAGTGGCACTGCATCCTGTTTGACGTAATAAAAGATGCCTGACATTCGAATGCTGTCGAAGGCTTATTGTAACGTAAGAGCATCCGTGAAGGGTGAATAAACAAACTAGCGGTCTTTTAAATTATTTATTTTAAAACTTAATAAAGATTTCTTGAGTAATAAAAGTAAAACATGATTTCATTACAGCCCTACATGCAAAAACTACCGCTTGATGTGGCTCTGAACGGTCACGTGAGGCACCTACAGCACCGTCTAAACTCAAGTCTCTAAGCAAAGTCTCCGACTTTAAACCTCTCTCCTCCTTTTACGTTGAATTCGAAAGGAAACTGCACGGGGTAAGGGGCTCCTTACGAGTTTCGTCTGTGGAAATTACTTTCCGGTCATTTAGCGGGCTCTGGGTGATAGTTCGCAATAAACCCTTCCAAGACGTGCCTTTAACACACTTCCGTAGTTAATTTACTTGAAGATCAGTTCTCTTAAAAATAGGTAGTCTGTTAATGTAAAACGGACGATCCCTCACCTGAGCATCGTTACACTATATTCCCCTCGCCTTCTTAATCCCTTAATTTTTTTATTTTCTTGTTTTTGTTTCTATTACCTTCAGCTCATATTAGAATGAAATACATAATACTGACCATTGGCGAACAAGCCCTTTGTTACGAAGAAATAAGTAAATCCTAATAATCATCTCTCTGTCAACTATCTGAAGGCAATTTCTGTTACCAAAAAGGAAAGCTGTCTTTAAAAGATACCATTTTGTGAGAATATCAAATATTAATGGACAAAAGTAAAGATGACGCAAAACATTATTTCCCACGTGGCTTTCAAAAGGACAAGGCCTAGAATATTTAGAAAGCTGTCAATATATATATATATATATATATACTGCTTATACATATTGGAAAACGCGAAATAAAATTGCTGCTTTTACATATCGTTAACTTGCACATTTAGATCTGCAAACATTTTTATATTTCAGTCATCTTAATTATTAACGCAAACAACGTATAATGCAGTTAAAGAAATTTGTCCCAGATTATTTTCTGATTAATGTTTAGTTGAGAAAAGTCGTGGAATCAATAGGTATTGTTCTTCAACTGCGATTTCTGCGTGTACAAAGCTTTGACGGTGCATTACTTCATAAGTGTTACTGGTTTCTAATATGAGGAAAGCTTTCGCACAAACGTTTCATTCAGAAATAGCGTAGCGACGTTAGACTCTGTTAAAAATAACCGTTAAGTGCTGAAGTACCAGAACAGAATTTTTGTCCTTTTAATATTGATATTGGATGTGATACAGATTAAAATGTAATTACAAGAGTTAAAATTTAATAACTATGAACCTCCAAACTAGAAGGCCATAATGCTGACATAGAAAAATAGAAGAAACTTGAGTGCAATCTTAGTTCATAATAAAAATGGTCACAACTAAATCCTTGAAAGTTCTGTAGAAGAAAGACATGATAATTCTTAATATCTGGAATAGTATTCCGATTCATTATAATCCGGTAAAAAACAGGAATTTCATTTTTCTTCACTCTTTGGCTCTACATGTTCCTAATAAATTAATACATAATTACATAAACGATACACATAAACATATTTTTTATCAATAAAAAAGATAATTACTATTACGATGCTGATGACGATAATAATGACAGCTGGTTTTATTTAATGTTAGTAGCTAGCTTAAATCGACTCCTAAAAACATTGTATTTGAGAACATTTGGCTCTCAAAAGAAATATTATTCATTGTGTAGAGTCATGAGGTTTTTTCTGAAGCACGAAACTTGAAAAATAAGCAGTGGCCTCGCCAAGACTGGAGACCAGGAGAGCTCTTGAATACTCGTCGAGTGTGCTTCCAATTACACTACGATGGCATGCGGAAAAAAGGGAGAAAGCCCCTTATATACTCCCCCTTTTAAAGGGTGACATGGAATTACGGGACCCAATCGCAAAATTTCATCCACCCACTTCTTTAGTTTAAGCTCCCCTGTAGCCTCATTAAAAATTTTTGAAGCAGGAGACGTGAAAAATGTGCAATGTCCTCACCAGGACTCGAACCTAGACCTCTCGAATACACATTGAGTGGGTTTCCAGTTTCACCATGAAAGTACCTTGGAAGGAGGGAGACAATACCTTATATGCTCCTCTTTTTAAAAGGCGACTGGGGACTAAATGACCCAATCGCCAAATCTTGGCGGTAACGAATTATCGTCCACCATCCTCCTGCTCAGGATCCACTTCTAGAGTCATTAGGTTCTCTGAAGCAAGAGATGTGAAAAATGTGCAATGCCGCTACCTGGATGAAACCTGGACCTTCCAAATACGTGCCGTGTGTATTCCAATTACATAACAAAAACATACTGGAAGAAGAGAGAAAATACCTTGTAGTATACTGCTGATATTTATCCTTTTAATTAATGGCTATGATTAAAGGGGTGGCCTCGACCACTGTGTATTCAATTGGCGCCTTACATAAGAAATTCACGAAAGATGCGCCTATACACAAGCATTCAACCTTTGAAAAGGTTTTAATTAAAAGTAAACGACCAAGATAAAACACAAGCAAGATAATGAAACAACCGTAAAATATTGGTAGAAATGTTTGCCAAGTAGAATAACTGTACCAACAAGAAAATCCCCATTGAAAAATTTGCAAGCGAATGGTTATAATAGAGCGCAATCATAAACTCACAATAAGTGATGTGAATAGCACATCGCAAAGTAAACCGCAAAGATTCTTGTGTTATTGCCCAGCCGGTTTACTGGTTGACCACACTGACTGCCTTACCGATAGGCCCGGTTTTGAATCCCAGAGAAAGCGTGGATGTTTGTAAGCATATACCGTCCTTGCGATATGGGGGCACTCAAAATATTCGGCCAGCCGAAAGTCCCCTGGACAGATTGGATGATAGGGGAAGAGAGATGGGAGACCCTCTGAATTGACAACCCCGTGATGTTCTCCTTCAAACTTGCGGTGGAGGACTAGCAGTTATCTGGGTTCAGCAACACCTCAATCACCTATGGTTCTAGGGAGGTGTACTTATGTGTATTCTATGTACAAGAAATATTGAATGAGGACACAGAAAGTGTTGAGTATGCTATGCCCTGAGGTCACGATTGCCAAGGTTTGGAATCTGGTTAGGATCCAAAATAACGAACTGACGTTGATCTTAGTTGAGTAATTTGATACTCATAAAAATTAACTTATCCAAAACAGCTTTTAACAAATCTTAAAGGAAAGAATGCAGCTAAATCCTTTTCTAGGAAAACTCATTATTAAAACTGGAGAAAGAAAAAAAAGATAGCCCACAGTAAATGAATAAAAAAAAATCCACACTAAACAATTACGGAAAAGAAACGCATATTTAGTCATTAAAATTAATTACAATAAATACAGTGCTAGATATGAACTGGCAGCAGAATAATAAGTCAGTTTGCAGAAACACAAAGCATATATTACTAATTAACTTGCAACTAAGTTTATTTTCCCTTTCCATTAGTTAACACCATTTATACAATGGATTTAATATATTTCAAAGTCTCATAAGAATTCTAAATGCATGGAGCTTCATTAACTGCTTAGTTAGGTACAGACTGGTTAAATCTAATTCAAATCACTCGATTTTCAAATTTCGCTTGACGGCCCAACTAAATTTAGTTAGATGACATTTTATTTACGATTTTGTGTATGTCTAGGAGTTTCCTAGAATACCTCAGAGAGCTGATATTGCTCATTCTGGAACCTTGCATAGGATTTCAATTTTTAAATGTCCTGATTTGCCTGTAAACCTGAAATAGATGATATTTTGGAAGGAAATAATACTGCATGTCATAGCTGGATGTTATTTAAGTAAACACGATTCATTATACCAGCCATTCTCAACCGATGGTACGCAAGGAAAAAAATAGGTCGTATGCAAAAGAAATAAAGTATTTTAACTATTAAATTCAAAATTTAAATACCCTAGTATCATTAGAATAGAAAATTCCCGGTTCGACTCTAAAAGATTTCGTTGCTGACTTTAATTCTTGGGGAATTTATAGTATAGCGCATCAGTGTGGCTTGTAATATATTGGCCAAACAAAAAGCACGTTAAAGTTTCGTATAAAGGAACTTGAATCTTCTGTCCGAAAGGGCGAAATTAGCAAGTCTTCAAAACCGTATCATAGTTGGAAATTTAATCATAATTTTGACTTTGGATCTGTAAAAATTATCCAAGAAGCTTCTTCCGTTGGTGAATTGGATTTTCTTGAGGCTTTTCAAATTCATAATGGTTTAGCATGTTCAGTGAATGATTTTAAGATCAATCCAGTCTTTCTTAATGCTTTTAAATTTCCATTAACATAATTAGTGGTTATTATTTTTGCCGATAGATGGCGTTGCCTCCCCGCGAATGGTACTACCCGAGAGTATAAAATGCCGTTACTGAGGTAGCTTTCCCTTTCTGGAAATTTCGCTCTCCTGATGAGGAGGGACCTGTAGCTGCCCTCGAAATCGATTGAGTGTTTTAATGAATGTACGTAAAATACAAGGTTGCTTCAGCGATTTTGAACCCGAATATCATGTTGAAGTTGTTTCTCTAAAACTCCTAAATGTATGCGATCCGAGCTTTGTTGAAGGCCAATAGTAGCTCATAGACTTTAGCAAAATAATCCTATTTTATTTTCCCAAATATTCGTTTATCCATAGCCATAACAAAATTTGTCATAAATGATGTTTTTAAAAGGAGTAATAGACATGGATGCTGTACTGAATAGAAAATAAAAATAAGTTTCTGTAAAGTCGGTATGTATTTCATTAATTCTTTTGGAGTTTATCGAATTATTAAAATGTTTCCCCATTATATCACCACTATTTCCGGGTTCATATTGTTTTATTTTCAGAATTATTTTTTACTTCAATGTACGCTCTCTAATAGCAAGTATTTTGTTTTATTTAAGCTTTGTATTCCGTACATTTCTATGCGAATTGAGAATTTCGAATAATATAATTTGAAAACGCGTGATATATTGTGCATTTAAATATTTGTGAAAAAAAAATAAAACAACCCTAGTTTTTTTTTCAAAATGGAAAAATGGCTAGGATTGCCTAAGCGAAAAAGTGATGATTCACAGAGGATGGATCCAAGACAATCTATTAGCAATAAGAAAATTTAAAAGAAAAGAAAAATAATTTACAGAAAATATAATGAAATTATTTATCATTGTGGGTTTACTTGAA
The DNA here is from genome assembly GCA_000611955.2 of Stegodyphus mimosarum. Classification (NCBI taxonomy): domain Eukaryota; kingdom Metazoa; phylum Arthropoda; class Arachnida; order Araneae; family Eresidae; genus Stegodyphus; species Stegodyphus mimosarum. The sequence continues at coordinate 1,280,566 of KK119845.1, forward strand.
ATAGAGATGAAACGGACCCTCAACCACAACGTGTTGTTTGTGGTGAAGTACATTCACTTCCAAACAAACGCACGTCCCCAAGAACAAAGATGCAAAATTAAAAAAAAAAAAACTGCTTCGATTGACACAAAATTCGGCAGGAAAGTAGCAACCACCGCAGAATTACCCAATCGCTTTTCATTTTGTAGAGCAGTTTCCAGCTCAATAAGAGTGGCTGGAGGTGGGAAACGTGAAGATACAACACGGCCGAGAGCATCCCAAAGATTTTCAGTGGGATTAAGGTCGGGCGAATATGCTGGCCACGCCATACGCGCAATCCCTTCACTCTCCAGGTAGTCATTGACGATATGAGCTCTATGGGGACGTGCGTTATCGTGCATTAAAACAAAGGTAGGGCCAACTGCTGCAGCGTAAAATATCACAATGGGTTCTAGGACTTCATCTCGATACCGGATAACCGTCAAAGCACCCCGTTTAAAGATGTGCAGGTCGGTGCCTTATCCTAATGAAATCCCTGCCCACACCATAATGCTTCCGCCTCAGAATGCCTGATGTTCGGTCATGTTTTGGGATTGATTGTGTGTTCGTTCTTCACGTCATATCTTTATACGTTTGTCATCTGGCTCCAGAGCAAATCTTGACTATCAGTAAACATGACATTGCCCCAGTCAGACACATTCCAATTGCAATGTTCCCGGCACCACTGTGATCGTGCCCCTCTTGATTGGACGGATAGAGGAACACAAACTCGAGGTACCCGGGCGTACAGTCCACTCATATGTAATCTTCGGCGTACATTACCTGCAGATATCGCCTTACCAATGGACGCTGTAACCATAGATGTCACACGTGCGGAGGTCGCTCTGCGATTCCGCTTGACTACAATAGCAATATATCGATCTTCCGCGGGAGTTGGAACCCTTGGACTACCGACTACGGGCCTTCGGACAACAGTCTGTGCGGTTTGGAATTGTTTCCATAAAAGTGAAATTACAGAATGATGAACGCCGAAGAAAAGAGCGACATCTGTGATCGACTGTCCTGCTTCAATGCGCCCCACAGCACGCCAGCACTCAGAATCTTCCATTCGTCTTCTGGAAGTCATAGAAACAAGTATGTCTTGAAAACAAATTCTACGAAAATTTTAAACACCTTCTATCAGCACTTACAATCAACTTCTGTAACCCTTCATAAAGCTGGCTTCTTATAAGACTGTCTTCCGTGCCTATTTCTTGACATGAAAGCGCGATTGGCTGTTACCTTACATATTTGCATACTTCCATCTACCTCTGCAGAGTATTGCATCCTCGAAATAACAATTGGCATAAATCTATGCTTTGATTGGCTTCCGGAAATTAGCATTTTCCTCTTCGTGCTTAAATTTTGGAAGTGAGTGTATTATCCAATCAAAGTGTGAAACCATCGTCCCTTAAAAGACATCATGATTCCAAAGCATGCAAATTTAAAGGATAAATCTGAAGAATATTTTAATAGAAAATCATGCGTTCAAATATATTAAATAAGTAATGAAAACTTTCCGAATCACTTTCCAAACTGCTGCCACCAAATATTATCGGTTTGAATTAAATTTAAAGAAATTAAATATTAAAGAATCTGCATGAACGTATGTATGGTTCTAGCAATGTGAAAAAATAACGGTACCTAGCGTCATTAAACATTGAATAACGTAGTACTCCACCAAAACATAGGCACCAGGAAGACCGAATTGGTTTTCTTATTTATTTCACATTTTGTACAACTTTAACAAATTTTTGAATAAAAAACTCAACGATTTAAAAGCGAGCAGTGGTGGCATTCTAACAAATAAAATATTTGTATCTCCAGCTCTCGAGCCTATCAAAGCAATGCTGCTTTTAAATTTTTTCAGCCTAGTGTGACGTTAGCCCAAATACTCTCGAAATGTGCCTGTAAATGAAGGGAATTTTATCTAATTTACGCCATTTGGGCGTAATATAGAATCTGAAAGCTTCAGATTTTTAGTTTTTTTTTTATTCTTTCAAAATTTATTGCAAATCACTTAAAATTTAGAGTGTGATCAAATAATTTGTACAAAAATAGTAAAACTGGAACCTTACCATGTAAACTATTTGGGTCGAAAAATATGTTTGATACCATTCCACAAATAATAGGAGTATACGCTTATTTTCGTAGGCGTACTGCTTGGATCCGTTATGGAATACAGAATATTCCAAAAAATAATTTTGGGCCTTAAATTTCTAACGCATGAAATATTAGCTTGCATATAAAAGATATATGTATATATATATATATATATATATATACATTAAATAATTCTCTTATAGTTAACGTATTTCAGAATATGATTACCTGACTATATAAATTATATACATTTAGGTCGTCAAAACTTTATTTTCATTATAAATTGTGCTACAGTCTAAAAAGATTTTGCTTTCTTACCCACAAATATATTTTAATGCTTTCAAAAGAAGAGGGCTTTAAAAACTTTTATCACTATTGCTAGAGTGTAATATGGCAGTCTAAAAGGCCAACCGTTTTCGATGAGAAAAAAGTGATTTGTGGAAAGAAAATGCTCAGCTACGGTAGTAGAGGAATTATTGTAAATCTTTTCTACAGGAGTAACAAGGGGAGGGGAAA
>KK119845.1:1283234-1346845 GCA_000611955.2 Stegodyphus mimosarum
TCACTGCTTTAACTAAATTTTTGGTTGCCATGGCAAAGCAGCAAATTGGCGACGTCCTTTCTTAGAGCAACAGTCAAGGAAACGCCACTGTCTCGAAAGAGTCTTGTTAATTTCCTACAAATACGATTGAGAGAAAACGTGTCGTACTGTAATTCTCCTAACTCTCTAAGTGGCGAAATACCGTTGTACTGTTTTTTTATATGCTCTTTCATAGGATGGTAGTCGAGTTCTCAAAAATTTAATTGGAAACGGGATACTTTCTCGTTAACGATGGAAATTAGATTCTGAGTCATCTTCTTGGTTAACCCGCGAGAACTCGCACCGGGTATGACATGCCCGATCGATTTTCATTCAATGGTTTTATTACTTTCTTCTTATCGAATTAGGCCAGAATTTCGTGTAGCTGTATTTAAGGTTACATTCTTTCAGCAGGGCAAAAACTAGTTCTGCTCTAAAAATAGATTTTGAGAAACAGGTGTCGAGGGTATGCCATACCCGTGCGAGTCCTCGCGTCAGTTCGTCACAATTGATGAAAAACTCGAACCTTTTCGGGGGCGGTGCAGATTCAGGCAGTATATGCCCAAAAAGCCTTCTAAGTATGGCATCAAGATATTTGCACTAGTAGATTCTAGAGTATTTTATACCTGGAATATGGAGATTTATGCTGGTAAGCAACCCAATGGACCCTTCAAAATAGACTGTAGTTCGAAAGCCATTGTGATGCGGTTGATGACACCGCTTTTCAATTCTGGACGCAACTTGACAACTGACAGCTGGTATACGGGATATGAGCTAGCACAAGAACTTTTGAAAAATAAAATTACAATGGTTGGAACACTTAGACAAAATAAAAGGGAAATACCGCCTGAATTTTTGGTGAAAAAGGCGTTGTACTCTTCAGTCTTTGGATTTCAAAAAGAAACAACAATTGTTTCGTATTCTGCAAAAAAGAACAAAAATGTAGTTGTGCTGTCCACAATGCATACTGATGACAAAATAGACGAAACCACCATGGAATTGAAAAAGCCAGATATCATTACGTTTTATAATCTTACGAAAGGAGCTGTGGACGTTGTGGATGAAATGGCTGCAGCATACACTACAGCAAGGATATCAAATCGTTGGCCAATGGTTATTTTATTTTCATTGTTGAATGTGACTGCTATTAATGCCAGGATTTTGTTAATGTCCATCAAAAATCCTCCCACACAGTTCAAAAACAGGCGTTTCTTTTTGAAAACATTGGGACTGGTTCTTTCAGAACAACACAGAAATCGCAAGCCTCAATGAAAAACAACGTATCCAAGCACTTCTAAGGAACTGGAGATCACTAATATTGAACCGCCTGCAAAAAACTCAAAGCAAATTATAAGCCATGTGTATTTTGTCCATGTAATAAGGACAGAAAATCAAGGTTTATGTGCCAAAAATGTGAAAAAACCCTCTGTGTTGAACATCAGTATGTAGTTTGTCCAAATTGTCTTTAAATACGTAAGTATGTTATTAAATTCACTAAAATTCTTTAATTTATTATTTTGTAATATATAATTACATAACGTTTGCTTATAAGCAGTATTAATAAATATTTAAATAGCAGAAATGAACTAGGGTATGAGATACCCGGCGCGAGTTCTCGTGTTTGAAAATGGGTGCGTGTTCTCGCGGGTTAAAAGGCAACGGTAAACAAAATTTCAACTTAGATAGAAATAAAGCTCTGAATTTACATTTCTAAATCATAAAAATCTAAGCATAGTCTAAAATACAGCTGTTGTGTTTTAAAGAATACGACATTTAAGTTTTGAATTTCTTTTCTAAACTCATAATTGTTGTCTAAATACTTGCGTTCCGTTAATAATAAAACCATGACAATCGTTAACAAATAAGACTGCCTATCGACATTATATAGGATTTTATTGCAATGTGTAGATCAAGAAGGGAACATGCTGCGTTTGGAAACAGACTCGATTGTCTGAACTCCAGTTAACATATATGGAAATTTGAGAGAAAATGCAACCTGGGGAAAAAAAACTGAAAAATTTTATATTTTAAATTATGTCCAAAGGGGCGTTTTTTAACATTTAGTGTGCTACCTTTCTTTATAAAATATCATGTTCTTCGCACTTAAACCATAAAATTCAGTTCAACAGCAATATCGCAAAATAATTTTAAAATGAGTATATCTTTAGAATTTCCGATACACAGTTCCGTGCGCTTTCGATTAAAAAGGTTTTTTGCCCCGTAGAGTGTTGCCATTGCTCGCTTTTAAATCATCGTTTGAGTTTGTTCAGCAAAAATTCGTTAAAGTTTTAAAAAATATGAAATAGATAATAAAACGAATTCTAAATTTCACGTTTGGGCTTCCAGATGCGCATATTCGGGTGGAAACGTGCGTTATTTAAAATTAGATGGCTCTAGGTACTGTTGTTATATCACATTTTGAGAAATATACATACATTTATGCAAATTATTCATTATTTAATTTCTTTAAATATAATACAGCGCTGCAAGATTTGGTTGCAACAGTTTGAAAAGTAATGCAGGCCTTTAATGTTTCCGACGCAAAATCGCGAAACGAAGACAATAGTCCTTCAGGACAGACCCCTTTTGGACTGATAAACCATAAACTATACTCTGCGTAGCTTTGTAATACATTTATACATAAGATTTGCTGGAAAATTTTCAGTAATACATAAATATATCTTCTAAATAAATACAGGTGCTTTTTTTTCACGAAAATGTGTTGTACCTTAGTGTCATTTGTTTATCTTTAGCGCTGTAAAAATGACTCGCTCATAAAGGAAGATAACTATTAGAAATGATAACCTTACACATTTAAAAAAAATTAAAATTTCACCAAAAAAAGGGAAAAAAGAAAAACATTAGATTACTTCGCAAAAATGGAAAGAAAAAAAAAATTAATTGCATTTTTTCAGATATATCGTAATCAAATAAATTGTCGCAATAATATGAAAAATTTAAATGAAAATCTGTATTATAGCAGTCTCAATATTCCCTTCCTTGAGACTTCTATCTGTAAATGAAACGCTATCAAAACTAAGTTGTCTGTAAGCATCTTAAGCCTGAACGTGGCTATAAAATTTTCGAATAACTACCACTAAGAAATATTTATGCGAGAATGGTTTTGATTTAGGAATGCGTATGGTATTAACTCGACTGCCTTGATTGTTGAAGGTACGAAATTGTTTATGAAAACTTAATTTTCAGAATGACAGCTGAAATAGGTACAGGAACCAGACAGGAGAAGAGTTAAAAGAGCCGTTTATTTAAATCTTTAAAATTCACAATGCGTCGTCTTGACGCGGATTTCAAATAGATTTTCTATATCCCGAGCATTTGTTTTTTCATTTTGGCACATTTTCAGATTTGAAAACTACTGACAGGTATAGTCCGCCGCTTATTTTCGTATGTGTCTGAGGAGGATAATTTTCTTTTTGATTGACTAGGAGTTAGCTTACCAAGCCCGGTGGCGCAGTGGCTAGAGCTTCGGGCAGCAGCATCCCAGGTCCAGGATTCGATCCTCGGGCTGGGCAAGGTTGACTCAGCTCTTCATCCTTTAAGGGCGTCGATAAAATGACTACCAAGTTCGCTTGAGGACTAAACACCGGAGGTTCTGCGACATGCTATCCGGGCAAAGATGCACAAGCACCTCGGAGCCCACGGTCTAGAAAGCAGATATCAGGGCACTGCGGGCCTTGGCTCTTTAAGGCTGTTAGTGCCGATGAGTTTAGTTTGCTTTAATTTAGGAGTTAGTTTTAAGTGACTAGTCTTATGTTTCATTAGAAATGAGGGTTTTTCCACATTTAATGATAATGCTGTACTGGCGAAATAAGACAATTGCCGGATGCGAGTGAGTAGGTACGGAAAGAAGGCTGTGGCTGGTGGGTTGGTAAATAGAAGTGTTTGATATATATTGACTGAAGAATGTGCATATCTTTCTAAGAACAAAGAATGAAATTTCATACGTTTGCTATTTAAATCTCTCCACTTAAACCATTATACTTCTCTTCTATGTAAGATTCGTACACATTTTGCATCTGCAGCGATTACAAGCGACATTGACGAGAGACTGGAAGGAGCCTGTCAGCGAATTAAAAGAATTGTCTTTAACTACCAGATTTTCCCCGGTTTTCATTCAAATAAATTTCATAAAAATATTTCACTTTTAATAACTAATACTGCTAAATGCCTCATTTATTCCCAGGTATTCCATAAATGCTAAAATTTCATATTTGAGACTATAATTTGAAATGCAATTTTCCTGTACTTTATAACATTACTTTGTTTGCAACAATTATTATTAGTCCAAAGGGGCAATTTGCCCAGATGGAATATTAATTTCGTTTTGTCATTTTGCGTTAATTCACCAAAAGCGTTTTTCACTTTTCAAATTGTTGCCACCAAATATTATCTTCCTGCATTACATTTAATAAAATTAAATAATGAAGAATCTGTGTAAATGTATGTATATTTCTAGCATTTTCATCAAACAAAGGTACCTAGAGCCATCAAATTTTGAATATTGAGCGTTTCCACCCGAATATGGGCATCTGGAAGCCCAACTTTGAAATTTGGAATTTGTTTTATTACTGATTTCATATTTTGTAAAACTTTAACGAATTCTTGAATAACAAACTCAAGGATTTCAAAGCGAGCACTGACAACGTTGTACAGAAAAACATTTTTATCTCCAGCTCGTGAGACTGTGTGTCGAAAATTCTAAACATATGCTCATTCTAAAATTATTTTGCAATATTGCTGTTGAACTGAATTCTGCGGTTAAGTGCGAAGAACATGATATTTAATAAATAAAGATAACATACAAAATGTTAAAAAAACGCCCCTTTGGACGTAATTTAAAATCTGAAACATTTCAGATTTTATATATATAAAGTTGGAATAAATGACATACGCATTAAATATCGTATGATGTACAATCTTTTTAAGCTGTCATCTGTGTCCGATATATAACAGGATAGTGCTAGCGGCATTTCGTAGTAATTCAGAGATGATACGTTTCTACATTTATAATTTTATTAGTTTTAATCCAACGGTAATATTCTTTTCTTCAAACATTTGAATATTTCCTATTAAGGTTAGTCTGTGTACAAAAAGGAAAGGAAATTGGAGCTTATAAATCGAAATTTTTCGGAAATCAAACTTTACATTTTGTTCAACAGTAAAGACTTAACTTAATAAATTCAAAAGAATAGTAGTTTTATTTTTATGTTTTCTTCATTATGTGTTCGAGATTTGTTGCTTAATCAGGATTATATTCTATTGCTGAGTAATGTAAAATATTATTCGGTTCTTCAAGATTTATTTAAAGAAATTATATTTTCCTTCAATACTTCTTGAAAGCATTAACATAATACTTTTAAGAAATAATCGCCAGTGCTTACATCAGTTATATTTTTGGTTGAATTTTTTAAAAATATGATTTACCTGATTTAAATTTGATTTTTTAAAGCTTTTACGTTCTTTTCTTTCTTTTCCACATTTCAAAAAATATTAATTTATCAAGATATGGAGACAGGAATTCTATAAGCAATAAAATAATTGTTTGAGGATTGTAGAAGCTTTCGTTAAATATAGAAAATAGCCATTTCTTTCTTCTAAGAATGTTAATGATGCATTGAGTATAACTTTTTCTAGGTTTAATAGTAATGTGAAGTTTTCTGTTGTTATGTTTACTATCTTACATCTTCGCGTAAGCAAAAGAAATTTGACAAGACGTTCATCGACATCGGACAAATGCTGTCGACTGAAAATAACTTCAGCGTTTTTCAGAGAGCAAATAATACGTGTAATTGCATATCCACACCTTTTTACACAGGTGTCTTAATTACACTCCACAGTGCATTATTCTAAGGGCTAGAATGTTATGCATGTAATTTTTATAAAATATTACATTATATTATAGGGTATTTTTAATATACATTGAAAAAAAAGCGGGCAATCTATAGGCATTTTGACAACATATCGGACATTTTCTAAGAAGATGACATGATATTTTTTCCCTTATTTCGATTCTACGATTCCAGTTATGCTTAAATATTAAATTCTGTAAAATTAAATTCTGTAAAATGCGGTGCGAAATTTACGGAGAAATTCAAAAATTTATATTGGTGCATTTTTTTCAGTTTGAGCCAAGATTTATTCGCTTGGCAAACTTCTTAATTTATAGCAACCTATTTCCTGTTACTTTTCTTCATTGTACACAAGCGGAAAACAAGCCCTCGTTCATGCTTTCAAATAATTTAACCAAAGTGCATAACCCACATTTTTGCTATTATCGCTTATAACAAATATGCTAAATTTCAAAACACGCCAATGTATAAATTCACTTATTTCTTAAGAAAATTTGAATGAAAAACTCAATTTTTTTGTAAATATTCTTAGAAATGCATCTACCTTAAGGTCACGGTAAGAATTTATAGATTATAATTAATTTTTTTTTCGAAAAATGTATAAAATTATTTTAAAATCTAAATTTTAAAAACAAATCATAAAAAATGGGCGAATTTTATTTGAAATGATCCTAAATATCAACATGTAAAAGAAGGAATAAGTTTAATAAAAAAAGAGATATTAATAAATATTAATCAAATTCAATTAATACTCATGAGCTAAAATTTTGAAAGCTACCATTTTAAAAACTACTGGTTCGATTTTACAAAACTTGGCAGTTTGGCATAATTTGAGAAATAGAATCAAAATTTGGAAAACAATTGTCATGTCATTTAAGAAAATGTCTGATTTTGTGTCAAAATACTTACATTAGAACAATGCTGTGTATAAATCTAATACACATCCTCAATCGCACTTAGATATCGTTTTCAGATAATTTTAATTCTTGCTAAGCAAATTTTGGAAATCGTCGATACGTAAAGCTCTAACAAAAAGGCCATCTTAAATTTATAAATTCCATTTTCCTTCTTTAAATCATTTTAAAGCATCTTACAAAATGTGGTTTTAAATTAATGAAACTCCAAATCTTCATTTGTTCCTTCATTTCCGTGATGCTATGCGGCGACATTTGTGTATCGGTTTTTTCTACAATTTCGTGTATTTTAAAGTTATTATATTGTTATTAAATACTACACTCTGATAAAGAAATTAAAGGACAAAGAAGGTAGTATTTACTCATTTCCATTTATTTGACAAAAACCTTGATGGGCAATTTTCTTTACTTTGAATATCAGCTCTGAATCAGTGCTTTGCTAGAATATTAAATTTAACAAATATTCTCTATTTGTAAAAACCAAATATAAATTAATAATTTAATTAATTTTAATTGTAAAAATAAAATTAATTGTTGCGAACCAATTTACAATATCATTTAAATTCTAAGAGCATAGGTAAATTAAGTGTACGTATTTAAAACCATGATAAAAATATATATAATTCTTAAAAGTCAATCTCAAAAATTTTTTTTTTAAATTCTGAGACCAAAATTAGCTTAAGTGAATAACTGTTGAGCAGGCGGGAGACAGACTTATCAAGGGAAAGTTCCCTCCAAACCTAACTCGTCAATTACTCAATTAGTGTTTCGTCATCCACATGAACAAAGGTAAATAATTCAAAACCAAAAGTAAAATCAAATGTTATGAATTACTCAAAATGAAATTAAACTAATGAAATTTTGAGAAATTAAGCAAGTAAAAACACTATGAAAATTGATTAAAGCTCAATAAGTAGAAAACCAAATTGTTTTTTAGAAAAACAAAAGCAATTTAGAAACTCGTGTCAGGACTGAGTGTTCTGTGCATACTTTTGGCGAACATGGTCTTAACCGTATTAAAGGCCTGATCTTGAACAGGGAGCTGAATGCAGCTATGTTATGTGGTAGAATAACTGCACGTAAGGGGGGTTTAAAATTACCCTTTTATTAAAACACTATTTACAGCTACTTCCCCACTTGGAAGGAATAACAGAAAATAATGACAGCACTTGAGTCTAAACTGAACAATCAAGTAATTTAAAATAAAGTGAGTAGAAATTAAGTAGTCGTTGCTCTCAGAGCTATAAACGCGAGGTTGGCCTCTATGTTAAACGATCAGTGGTGCGTAGCAAGATTTAGCTAATACTAACGCACTTAGATTACTTAAATAAATATTAGAGTAATAGCGCTAATTAAATACTAAGTAGTCAGGAGAACGTCGAACAGAGCCGCAGTGATCTGACACTAAAACTCTCTCACACTAAGAAGTTCCTTCCTAACCTTTTATATACAAAACTTGGCTCCGCCTCAAATTAGCATAAAGCTGAAACGCGCGCTCATTCTAACGGGAAGTTGAAATGAAAGCTTACAGGAAAGAGAAATTAACATAAAACTTTGTTAGTTTAAACTAAAACCTTACACTCTTGCTTATTGAAAACTTCCCCTGCACGAATTATGCATGTAAACATAAAACACTATAAACCTAAAAACTATATACAATCTATGAAAATCTTCAAATTTACTAGAATAGTAACTCTGAAAGCTATATCTATTGTCAATGACATAAAGCTTCCAAATTTCCAAAAGGCATTTTATTTATCAAAGGGAACAAATAATAAAACAGTTAATTTAATATAGTCTAACCATTCATACAAATACGAAATAATCAAATATTTCTATATATAAAATAATCAACTATTTGTCACTGATAAAACTAATACATTAAATCTTAATCTTATAAATAAATAATTGATTTCAACATACAATCAAAATCACTCATTACATTTTCACTTGTTACATAAAAAGGTACATTTTAGTTCCTTTTCAGTTCACTCCATATTCTCAAATAATACTGAAAGGTCCTTTTTTTTCATGTTTTACTCGTCGCTTTCATTAAAAAAGTGAAACCTTTTACGTCAGCAATCTTAACAATTTAATTGCTGTGAATAATTTAGAAAGCAACTCGACAATTGAAAAGAAATCTAAGAATCTAATCTGGATTGTGGAAAGATGATTAAAAAAATCATCCATTAACAAATAATTTGAAATTTCTTTTCGATTATTTTAAATTGAATAAAAGGAAAAAAGGAAGGAAAATATTGTACTCTTAATAAGGCACTATTTGTGTAAAACAAATTACGTTCTTTAAAAAAGGTGGAGCTTTGAAATCATTTAATAGTTTAGTAAAAGATAATTTAAACGACATAATATGCTGTCGTTAAATACTGTTCTTTTGTAACTGGCCTTTTTTCCACTAATGTAACATAAAAGATGCAATGAAGATTACATTTTTAGTAATAAGAAGCTTAATGCATAAAGACATTAAATACGTTTTGAATCCAGGATGACAAAAAAGTCAGCTATGCTCCTGTTGAAATTCTATTCTTCTATGCTAGCACTATGCCCTACCCACGAAGGCAAGCAGTGAAGAAATCGATTTTTATTTACAGAAAAGTCGAATGGGAAGAGAAAAGATTTAGGTGAGAAAACCAGATAACAACAAAATATCGTCCACCACTTACGTCGAGCTTAAGTATATAGGTATGATGTATTTTCATGCGTATCCTTCTCCCCTTTCTTTATTTTTACTATTTTTATTGTCCGAAAAACGAAAAGAGAAAACTGTGTGAATAATTTAGTTTCCGAAGGACGCAGGACGCAGGTACAGTAATAACTAAACAAATGAAGAACAGTTATGGATATACTACACGTAATTATTAAAATATTATTTCTATAGTAAAATAAATGTTACAATTTATAATAAAGTATCTTCTTTTCTTATTCCCTCTAATTCGAATCTCTCTACTCACATTATTGTCTTTGCTACTCCTTAGGCCTCAGATCATCTATGAATAATTTCAGAAGGGAATTTGTAGTTGACTCAGGTAAATCGTAGACTGAAAGTCAATTCGTGTTTGCCTCGCTGTGATGTTCGGTTCTTAATGTTCATATTTACTTACAAGAGGAAGGTTCGGCATGATATTCGCTGGTAGTTTAAGATGGTTTGTGTTCGAGAGTAAGACGAAAACTATCATTCTGCGGACTAATCCCTTTTAAAATTTAGGGGAATTCATTCTCTCATCTCAATGAGAAAGAGAAAATTAGAATGTTTTTTAATTTTCAGGACCTAGATAAAAAGCTAAGGTGAAAAATACTTGGTAAATATGGTGTATAATTTTTGGAGTGCTAAATGCGAAAAAATTAGTATGATTTCTCTGGGATTCGTATTTCGGATTTTTTTTTCCATTCGATCGTTCTAAAATTTACATCACGAAAACATGAAGGGGGTGAGAAAGCCGAAAATTGCTATTTTTAGGCGTTTCCTAAAATGCCCAAAGGATCTTCATTTTCAACACATATGTAAATAAATTTTGCATACTTAAAAAAAAATTATTACTTATTATTTTCTTCCTATGTATTGTGTTTAAAGTTCTTCCAAGTCATAATGAACTGTGCCCTAATAACTAAATATTCTTAAACCAAACTTTCGAATATAGTCCGAGATATACTTCAAAGAAATTTTCGTTTGTATATCTCTAAGTCGACTATACGCTTATATAGATAATTTCTAATAAAAGTAGCAAAGCAAAATTTATAAAAAGAAAAAAAAACATATAAAAAGAAAAAAAGCTTCAAGGAATTTGATGAACTTGAAAGAAAATTTGCAAGTATATTATTGTTTAAGAAAACACAAAATATATTTTAAAGAATAAGGAAAGGAGATTAACAATCAGTCACCATCCAGTATACAAAATTTTAAGCATAGAAAATTATTTGAGCTTCGGACACTTATACAAATTTTGTAAATATAATCAACGTTGCCAGCTTTACAATCTGCAAAATTCTTTTACGGTTTATTTAAAGGAAGTATTGTAATCACGAAAAATTCCGGATATCATATTTTTTAAAAAAGTATCCATTTTGAACCCCTATCGAATGTAATTTAACGATGTTTTCGAGTGACGTTTCTACGAAACCACAGAATAAAGGACTCTTTTTCCACAAATGAAATAAAAAACTGACTTAAAATGAATTCAGAAGAGATTTTTTTCCCGTGACGTCTATACGTACGTGCGTACATTTCTCACATAAACCCAAAACGGTAGCCTCAGAAAGTTGAAATTTTACATATAGGATTGCTATAATATGCAGCTGTGCATCTCCCTTTTTGGTTGAAATTGGCAGCACCCAAAAGTATTTAAATATATATACCCAATCTGTTACTTGGCTCAGTGAGCTAATTATTTTTATTCTTATACGTTGGTAGATTGCGCATTTGTGCTTTAATAATGATTGAAATATGTTGTTCATATCTACTGCTTAAGGTATAAATGCCTTTCGTTAATCTGCACGTAGTAGTTGAAGAATTATAAACAATTTAAAATCTGTTGAAGTGCGGCTAATCCTAATTTTTGTTTACCATAGCAGCCATATTGGTTTACATTTGAAATTTAGCAGAATAGTGAATTCAGTTTCTGCACTTTTAGCGTCTTTTTGCCGAGTGAGACCAAAACTATACGTTCATTTTTGTCCACCGAGAAATCTGCCTTGTTGCCCATTGGCCGAATAGCTTGTTTTTGCGTAGAAACTCTAATTTCAATTGTAAAAAAAGTGTTTTTTGGTTGTTGCAACTGTATCTAGTCTTTTATCTTTTCTATATTTTTAAATTTTTAATGAAGATATTTTGAGGTTTTATGTATTTTTGCCTTGCCGGGACCTGAGAACATAATTAATTGAATGAGAAACCTATCTCTAATGAAATTCAAGGAAATAAGTTTAATTGAAATGCAGCAAAAATGCCTATAATTTAATATTCTGTGCAAGGAAATCATGGGGTGTACGCATCAGATTTTGTTTTTATTCTTAAGAGCAACAATGATGTTTTGACTTGGAAATATATAATAGTTCTTTTTTATGACTTCTAAAGATAAAACTTATTCGAATGTAGATCTTTCCTTAGTTTCTATTTGAGGTGATGAATATATTCCAATCTCTAATGGATGAGCATAATAGACGAATAAATGAAATGTATTTCCCTTTTCTACAGATACAATCCCTGTCTAGAAGCAGAGAATGTAACCCAGCAAAATGCAAGTGTAATGGGATGCCATCGCTTTTCTACCTCCGAATGTTTTACTGAAACTCGGACGCCATTTTGATGCCTTAGCTATAAAGTAAATCCAGAACTTTTTCTTTCTTAAGATCAGACTCTTGTAGCGCATCAAATAACCGCAGATGGAAAAAAGTTTTCGGTTAATTTTCACGTATCGTTGAGACTTATAAAATTCGTTCATCACGAATTGACATGCATGATGTTAATGCTTGAGGTACATCATTTGAACAAAAGCGTTTTTTATAATCATTTTTATTACTTAGCACCCAGGCCAAATGTTACGGTTATACTTTACTTTCATCCATGGATTATTGTTCTCTGACGTTTATGATAAATAGCTCAGATTTCTGTTTAATATTCGAAGCTACAGGAGACAGACAGACAGAAAGAAGTACAGGGGACACCAAAGCATCGCCATAAGCAAAACAGGTATCGCTCCACTGCACTATCTGTGAAAGTGCACCCTGCCAGGGCACGCTAGCGCCATGCTCGGGCATTTTTTTACATTGGAGCATTTATAATAGTTGTACTTTGCAATTACATGGATAAATACAATAAGTCATTTAATGATGTATATACATATTTCTTTTGTGTTTCGGTTTGGAGCTTTGTTGGTGGGGGGGGGAATAATTATGCTACGTGGTTCGTTGTTTGTTTGGTATTTTGTTACACGGTTCGCAATTTATAAGTTCATTCTTAGCACAGTTTATATTTCAGCACAGAGAATTCATTTCATGGTACATAGTGTTGAGAGCGTAGTACTGGTGTATCTGTCACACATTGCACAGTATGAAGTAGTTCATAGTTCGTAGTTTGAGTAGGTATGAGAAACGTTACGGTTATCTCAATAAATGGAGGTATTTAAGTGTGTTTCTAAAGTTACTCCTACATAGTAAGAGTAATATTCTTATTGTTGCATTTTCTGAACTTGGAGAATTATTTCGCGTTGTATGCTATAGATGACAGAAGTCCAGTCCTTGGCGGTGTAGGTAATCAATAATATTTTTGATGTTTTGGAAGATTTTTAGGGTGCTTAATGATGAATCTGTTTTGCTAGAAAATCGGCCCTTTCATTGCCTTCACAGGCGTTGTGCCCTCTGGTCCATGACAGGACATATTTCTTATTACTTGTGCTTATGATGTCTTGAATTTGCCGGCCTATTGGAGAATTTGTGTCCTGTTGTTGGATGGCATGTATGGATGACTGACTGTCGGTGATTTACTCTATAGTATCTGTATTTAAGTCTCTAAGTTGCATAATGCTGTTTAGTATGGCTATGAGCTCTGCTTGATATACACTGTTCTGCGGCCTAAGGTAACCTTGCCATTCGGAGTGAAGGCTTGTTTTTGTTTTTATGGTGACACCGCTTCCTACTTTATTTTGAATCTTTGAGCCATCCGTGTATGCAGTAAATTCAGTTGAAGGAGGTGGTTTGTCGAGTAAGTTTGTCGAGTGTAAGGTTGTGAAGACCCAGAGCGGAATGTCTGTTATGTTTCGGTGGCTTTTCTTCATAGTCTTGTGGATTGAAAATGATGTCGTTTTACGTGGCAGTTTTCTTGAGTTGGAGGATCATTGTGGACAGTGCTTCGATTTCTGTTTGAATTGGTAGTGGAGTCACCCCGGCTATTGTTTGCAGTGCATTGGTGGAGGCTGTTGAGAATGATCGGGTAATACTGATCGAGAAAGGTCGTTGAATTGAGTTAAGAGTTCGAATTTTTCTCGCTGTCATAGGAAAGGACCAGATAGCAGCTCCGTAGGTGACTGTTTTATTGACTACTGTGTTTAATAGAATTTTCAAAATGCGATGGGTGAGACCTCAGGAATATCCTTTCATCGTCTTTAATGCTTTTGCGATTTTGGCGGTGGTTAGCTTCTTATCCTGGAGATGCGGTATCCAATTGAATTTCTGATCTATGGTGAGTCCTAAGTACTTGATGGTCTTCATACATTTTATTTTATTGTTTCCAATTCGCAGCGTGAAGTTCCTGGTCATTTTTGTCCTGGCTTGTGTATTATAATTGCGTGCAATTTTATGTGTGATATTTGGAGTTTTATTCTATGACAAAGATTGTTGAATATATTTAGGATGGTGTTAAACTTTTCCTCTAGTTGTCTTCAAGTTGATTTTTCGATTATGAAGGCGACATCGTCGGCGAAGGCAACAATCCGTGTGTGATTTGGCCACTAATGATCAACAATATTATTAAAGGTGATTTTTCAGAGTTCCGCGCTCATACACGACCCTTGGGCACATCCTCAAGTTTGTTTTCAAGGTACAGGTTTTTTGTGCATTACATCTCCCTGAGGGCCTGCGTGACAGCTGGCCACCAGAGATAGTCGAATGCAATTTCCAGGTCATGACATAGGAGATGCCGAATTAATTTGTTTGCTTTTGTTTGCTTGTATTTGGGAGATTGCTATAGCAATTGCATGAGTGGTTGAGCATTTGGGTTTAAATCCATACTGATTGGTACTTGTCCTATTGTCTTTATATATACGGTATTTTATTCTATTGACCAATAGTCGTTCAAGAAGCTTTCCCATGGCTGGTGTTAGATTTATTGGTCGGTATGACCGAGGGTCGTCTGTTTTTTTTTTTATTTTCTTCAAGAACAGGATGATTTGTCCTTGCTTGAAGCAGTCCTGGAAGAAGTTGTATTTCCGGCATTTATTGTTTAAGGTAAGGTTTAGGAGTATTTCCGGGCTGACTTTACAGATTATTTTCAAAATTTTATTTGAAATCCCATCTGGATCAGGAGTTTTCGCATTCTTAAGTGCTTTGACGAGTTGCAACAATTCGCTCTTTGTAAATTGCCTGTCATCTAAGGTGTTTGGTGGATTGATGGACGTTCTAAATTCTCGTTTCTTTGGGGTGTCTTCGTCGCTGTTGTCCTGTGGTAACACATGGTCTAGGCTCTAGGATGTTGTTTAAGGCTTCTGTCGCGATGTTGGCATTGTTGTGCGTATAGATATTATTGAAGTGTGTATCTGCGTCCGCTTGCAAATCTTTTAGGTGGTCATTTTATAGAGTGCTCCATAAGTATTCTGGTTATTGGTGCAAAAGGATGTCCGAGATTTTAGTTTAGCTTCCGTGATTTTCTTCTTATAAATTGTCCGCTGCCTGTTGTATTCGGCTGACATTATTGATTATGCAGAGCTTTAATTCCATGTTGACGATTAAACTGATGGAGGAGTGCTGTGGAATGGTTTTCTATGATATTAACGTTGCTTGGAGGTTGACTACTCATTGCGTTCTGCTTTTGATTCTCAAAACTTCTTCTTTGTAGGTTACGCAATAGTCGGGATGATCACATGAGTATTTGGTGCCGTAATGCTTGTTTATTTCGGAGTTTATGCAGTTGGGGCTATTAGATTTACATTCGCTACAGTCTGGTCTAGAACAATGGTCTTGTTAATGTTAAGTGAGTGCTATTACCTTGTAGAAACATGTGGTTATTTGGAAGCAGGAAACACGAAAAATGAGCAATGCCCTCGCTGGGACTCGAACCTCGAAACTTTCGAATACGCGCCAAGCGTGCTGACCATTACATTACGAAGACGTGTTAAGAAGGAGAGAGAAATATCTTATAATCTAAGTAAGTATGAGATTCTTTCTTAAAAATATACAAATAACTGATAAGTATAGATCAGTCAACATCTTTTGAGACAATGAATTTTTAAGTTTACATATTGGAAAATAATTAAGCATTGTAACGTATTTAAAGCGCTGAATATTAGATATTGTGATAACATTGTGTGTGGTTGCTACGCTACCAACGTATTTATCTGTAAAGAATATCCCATCAACGAGCTAATGTAACCTTCATCTAGCTATGCGCGCGCCAGTCTTTAAAAATGATTACGAAACTGTTTAGTTAGTTGTCCTGAAGATTTGAAAAACAAAATTTCGTTATTCGTTCAAATTGGTGAGTGTTATTTAAAACTTCATTACAGCATTCTTCTAATTTCAATTTTTTTTTCAATCCGGCCAGACGTCTTAAAGTGCTTTAGCCATCTGCATAGCTGTCAAGTTACCTGTTTTTACTTGGAGTTTCGCAGGTTTTCATCATGTTTCCTGGCAGATCACCGAATCTCTCGGTTTTCACTATTTAGCCTTCACTAAGGGAAATATTTCCAAGTATAAAATGAAATTTCTTTAATTAATCAATCTAAAATTAGTCAAATTACATTCCTCCCAATTATAAATATTTGCAGAGAAACGTTTCTTATTTTTTTAGATAGCTGTCGGCTGAGCAGGACGACGTCAGCGATTTGCTTATGCGGCAAGGTCTCTTGGACTTTGTGAAAGCTTTCCTGCCTCAAGGGGATTAGCAACAAAAGCGTTTCTTATTAAACCCTATTTCATCTTCACTAATTTCTTTCTTTTTACATTTCATAGATGTTTGCCTTATCAGTTTTCATTTGATCTATGTTGCCTTAATCTACTGTAGACATTTGTAGAATTTTACGTGAAATTTCAAACTGTGTTTTATAATTTAATATATATATATATATTAATTTTGTTTAATTTAATAACTGTACATTACTAAATTTATCCACACAAAATATCATGTACATTAATTATCCAAAGCGGCGTTAGCCCTGAAAGGCTTATTAGACTCGAAACGGTATTTAGCGTCGAATCACTATAAACGGATGTATCACTTTTTAAATTGTTACCACAAATATTATCACCTTGTATTATATTTAAAAAATTAAAAAATGAAGAATCTGCATGAATGTATGTATGTTTCCCGCATTGTGCGAAAACAGCGATACCTAGAGCCATCAAACTATGAGTAACGTAGTCAACCACCTGAATATAGGCACTTAAAACCCGAATCTTAAATTGTGAAACTGTTTCATCATCTATTTCGTAATTTTTAAGCTTTAATAAATTTTTTATTGAGGAACTCAACGATTTCAAAACGAATGGCGGCAATACACTATGCGGAATAAAATATTTTTATCTCCAGCGCGCGAGACTGTCTACCAGAAATTCTAAATGTATGCTGCTTATAAATATTGTTAATTCAAAGGGGCGTTATCCCAAATGCTCTCGAAGCATGTGTGTAAAAGGAAAGAAATCTCCCCTTCGAGCGTAATATAAATCCTGAATTAATATTTTTTATTTCTTTTTTATTTTAGCACTTTGATAAATTAAAGCAAAGCAATGCTTCATTTCTTGAAATAAAAATTTAGAAAGATTACAAAGAGAAATTAGCCATAGAACATAAAATTTAGAATATCCAATTAAATGATAATACATTTCACACCTGAATTCCTGAATCGAAGTACAAATAATTCAACATCTCCAATTGTACAATATAAAGTGAATTATTCTATCCGTTTTGAAATAGGGTCTTAGCGAAGCTTAAACCTCGAGTTTTTTTCTCGCAAAAATCTCTCGGTTTTAAGATTTAGGATTTTTAGTTATACTTCAAACTACTAAGAACATTAAACAACGCAATACAAAGCGCATCTAAGACAATGCTAACTAGGCTATCTCAGTACACGCGGAACTAAACAATTCGCAACAATAATAACTAAGCAACTGAGAGCAGATGTTCTCTCCGAGCTTTTATAGTTTTCATCCAGCCGTCGAGATATTTCTGGTACTTTCTGCTTCTCGAAATTACAGGAAAGTAATACTTGAGTGGAATTACGGTTACAGCTAAGATAGGGATCAATTACATTTATTCAATTACAATACTCACTACGCTGATACAGGGATCAGACCAAAATGTCGCAAATGGTGGCCAAATTTTGCGACAATAACACGCCAAAACTGTTCTGAGCTTGGCGATATCTCGACAAATTACCGAGATAACTATTTACTCAATGTTAAATACGCTTGCCCCTGTATGCTTACTTTACCTGCACCGATTTCTCTTAAAATTTGTGCCGCGTTACATTGCACAGAAAAATACAACTTATACTTCGATTAAAATAATCTATACACCGAAAAGCCATTACATTATAAGCACTCTAGTAATAACGTGCGGGAGTACCTTTAGCCGCCAAAACTTCCAGCGCACGGCGTGTTATTGACTCCACAAGGTGCTGATACATAGTCTGAGGTATCTGGTACCAAGCACTGACCAACTGGTCCTGCAATTCCCGTACATTCCGAGGGGGTAGTGTGGCAGCATGAATTTGGTCTTCCAGGTGGGACCACAAATGCTCTATTGAATTAATGTCAGGTGATTTTGGAGGCCAAGACATGACTTGAAAGTCACTGGAATGTTCTTGAACCACTCCCTGACGATTCGACAGTTATGACATGGTGCATTATCCCGTTGGTGAACACCATCCCCCGGCAGAAATGCTGTTGTTATGAATGGGTGAACCTGGTCTGCAACGATGTTCACATAGCGCACAGGCATCAGGGATTGTTCGATGGTGATTATAGGTCCTAATGTGCTCCATGAAAACATTGCCCCCACCATAGTACCCTCGCCACCGGCTTGACTTCGTCCAAATGTGCATCCGGGAGCCAGGTTTTCGTTTGGATATCTCCCGATTAGCAAACGCCCGTCGATGTAATGGACCAGAAGACGTAATTTGTTGAACCATGAAACTTTTTTTCATTCTTCCAATGTCCAATTTCTATGTTTCTTGGCAATGTTCTGAGGCAGCTGGCGATCACGTGTCGTCAGCGGAGAGACATCTTCAGCATCCGGCTGCGTAGACCCATACGCAGCAATGTATGTTGGACAGTGTGTTGAGAAATATTGTCTGGGTCGCCAATGTTGTAGCTGATGGTGATTTCAGTTGTTGCAGCTTTTCGGTCACGGCGAACAGTGAGTAGCACTCTCTGTTCTCCTCTGGAAATCTTTCCGCTCTCTCGCTGGCCGAAGACATCTTTCACCATCTATACTCCACTTTCAAATGTGGTCACAACAACTGCACGTTGACAGCGCACTAAACTACAGCGTTTCAGATATCGATGTTCCCAGTCACGGTGCCATGACGATTTGATCTTTATAGAAGTCTGATAAATCAGCTGCTTTTCCCATTATGTCACTAATCTCGCTATTTTTGGAAAGACAATGCATAGCTGCTATATATACTCCAACATCAGCAAATCTACCGTAGTGGTTTTGTTCTTGGGTCAGCGCATTATTATATAAAAAGGGCGCTCATAATATGATGGCTCTTTGGTGTATAAGTACAAAATTTGTAACAATATAGTTGATGGTATCGTAAGCCTTCAAATACTATACTGAAAAGAACTATGCACAACCAGAATCGTTTTCGTAAAAACAAGATGTAAGCATAACCACAGAAGAAATTCAAACTTTAATAGTTTGCAATAAAAGCGTGTCACTTACAAATAAGTGACTGTTTTTGTAATTAAATATTATATAAATATTTGCTGTTAAGATAACTATAGCGAACTAGTGTAATATGTTTCTATACTTTCCAATGACGTTTCGCAATACGTCGCACTGTTATGTCCTTAACATATTAATAGCAACATTTCAGTAGTGTAACATTTCAGTAACAAATTTAAGTGAATTATGCCATGAATTTAAAGAAAATATCTAATCTCGACTAGTTAAATTATTATGTCCGTGTTAAGAATTAATATAATTTTATTTTCCACATTTATTTGCTAATGAAAATAAATGTACAATCTGCAGGTAATTTTGTTGTTCATTGGAACATTTCTGATAACGATTCTATAAATGTAAACTGTGCTTTATAATATACTTTTTTCTCCATTTCTTCACTCAGATAATAAGAGTGTTTTATCGTCACTTACGATTTTCTTTAGGATATTAATTTAAATGGAAGTTTCAAAGTAGTTGAAATTTCATTTTTGCAATTTTTATTTTGCTTTGAATGTATGCAGTTAATTGAAATTTTATCCCCATCATCTGTTACAGTCCACTCTATTCACCTTTTCTTAATAACTACTTTTTTAAAAATGAATTCAGGTAACAATATCTAATTACTACATTTTATCTATCTCAAACACTCAACACTACTTAAAGAATCTCTCATTTATAACTCTCATATTTTGTAGCATAGTAAGTATACTTATCTAAGCTATTTGTTTTGTCCCAAGCGGCTTTGGAAATTTTTCCTTTGAACAAGTTTGGCATTAAATCTAAAGCGAATCTAAGTCTTCAGCTATTTATCTGTAACTGACTTTGTTATCTTACAGCGGGCTGTTATTTATCAGGCAGTTAAATGCAATAAAATAAAAACAAAATTTAACCAAGAAAGAAACTATGTTTTTTACAAGGCAGTATTTTAATTACCTATCAAGTCTCCTGACTTCTGCTGAAATTTAATTTAAAAAAGTGAAATTTTGATATAGAAAGAAAGGCTAGCGTAAACACCTAGGATTCTCTCATGAAACTAAAAATGCTCTTTGAATAGTTATATTTATTGCTTTCACTAGATTAGCTCTTAGATTATCTCTTTCACTAAATAGACTATTTATTTCTTCTTTTGAATATAGTGACTGTATCAGTGCTCGCTTATTTTATATACAATGGAAAAATTTACCTAATTGTTATTTTATTAATTTTAGACAGCATATGAATACAGGACATAGTTTATACAATTTAAAAAGGCAGCTTTGCATTTGTCTAAAAGTGTTTGAGGGGGTTTAAATAGCTAATAACAATTATTACCTAACGTTTGGAAATAGATAAACATTTAAAAAAGGACGAATATTAATTGGTCTGATTTCAATGCATATGAAACAGGATGCAATCATAGAGTACAGCTATGTGTATACATATATGAATACGTTGGCATGAATTTGTAATATGTTGAACGTGCATAGAAACGGGATAAACTGATTAAATTTATTTTACCAAAAGAAGTACTTTGCAGTTCTGGGACTTTCCACAAAAATATTCTCACAGCTTTTGTCAATATGACAAAACACAATCAGTAGTTACCACTTCAAACAGCTATGAGCGTGAATCACAACGCAGCGCATACAGCCTCGAAAGTGCTAAGCTCGCGCAGAGTTCTATCAGTACTCCGAAGTCCACTTTGAACTAAAATCTGAATCTGATGCTCCCTCCGGACTCATATATATTTCTCCCGGCCGCCGAGGAATCTTTCGGTTCTTGAAATTACTGGAAGTCATATACTGCTAAAGTAACATATAAAGGACGGATAAGGTTACAGTTATTCAATTAGAGTAATGCAGAGACTGGCCCAAAATAACACCAAATGGTGGGCAAGGTGGCAACTTTTGGTGATTTGGCGACTCGCCAAATTTGTTGAAAAAACAGTCGCATAAGGAGCACTCTCGAGCTTATCCAACTCACCCTAATGAAAACTTGCACGTCAGTGTGGTAATTCAAACTGCGCTGCATTCAAGGGGGCGTTCCCATGCTTTGGTCTGCTAGATCACAAGATATTTCTTCAGTCGCGCATGTATGGGACATCACTGCACGACGACTCCAGAATCATCCACAAGCAACATAGACCGTCCCTGTATTGACCGACCAAGTGCAACAGGCATGTAATTCCATCCCATAAACTGACATCCATCACCTGTATGGACACAAGGCAAGCACGTCCGAATGAGCGCATACAAATTTCTGGTGGTTAAATCAATTGGTGCACACTGCGCAAAAAAAGTTCGGTTATTAGTGCACGCTGCGCAAAAAAAACAGTTCGGTTATTAGTGCACACTGCGCAAAAAACAGTTCGGTTATTAGTGCACATTGCGCAAAAAAAACAGTTCGGTTATTTGTGCACACTGCGCAAAAAAGAATTCAGTTCTATATCTCGTTGTATTTGTCCGATTGACGAAATTCAAATTGCATTTTTCATGTCTCGAAAGCGTGACTTGGCATATATATTAGATTTATATGTAGCATTGTTTTAATGTAGGTATTTTGATACAAAATCGGACTACTTCTGAAATGGCATGCCACATTTTTCCACATTTCGATTCTACAACTGAAATTATGCCTAAATACTGTGTTTTGAAAATATTTGTGCGAAATTTACGAAGAAATTCAAAAATTTATCTTGGTGTATTTTTTCAGTTTTCGCCAAGAATAATTTACTTCGCGAATTACTTAATTTATAGCAACCTATTTTCCTTTTCTTTTTTTTGATTGCAGACGAGCAGAAAAAAGTTACCTTTCATACTTTCAAATAATTTTAACAAACTGCGCAAACCACATTTGTGTTATTATCGCTTCTAAGAAATATGCCAAATTTCAAAGCGCGCAAATATAAAAAGTCACATAAATCTTACGAAATTTTGAACAAAAAAACTGTAATTTTTTGCAGATATGCTTAGAAATACATCTTCTTTAAGATGATGCTAAAAATGTTATAGATTATAAACCAAATTTGTTTTGGGAAAAATTTATAAATATTATTTAAAAGCATAGATTTAAAAAATAAATCATAAAAAATGAGCGAATTTTATTTAGAATGAACCTAAATTTCGAAATGTGAAAGAAGGAATCAAGTAAGTTTAATAAAAAAAAGAGATATTATTAAATATATACCAAATTCAATTAACATTGAGAAGCTAAAATTGTTAGAGCTAATTTTTTTGTTTGAAAAAACTACGCGTGCGGTTTTTACAAAATTCCGTAGCTTGGCATTTGTAAAATTTGGTAGTTTGGCAAAACTTGAGTCGTAAAATCGAAGTATGGAAGGAAAATGGCATGTCATTTCAGAAAAAGTCCAATTTTTGTGTCAAAATACCTATATTAGAACAATGCTCTATATAAATCTAATGCATATCCCAAATCGCGCTTTCAAGACATGAAAACTGCAATTTGAATTTCATCAATAGGCCCAGTAGAACGGGAAATATAGAACTGCCCCTCCTTTTTTTTCTCTCTCTGCGCAGTGTACCAGCAACTGACATTTGAAACGGCTCTTCTCGTGCTTCTACTAACGTGAGATATTAAAACGTTAATCAGTTAGATATATTATTTAGACAAATGTATTGCATAAATTTCTTTACCCTATGATATACTTTTTTTCTTGGTGTTGGGAATTTTTTTTCCGTCAATGTATTTCAACTAAACTTAATTAGCATCTGTCAAAGGGCTTCAAAATTTAACCATCGTAGAGTATACAAGCATAATCTGCGTATACTAAGCTTAGCGTTTTAGTTCAATGGCGTGTTCTCTTGAAAAAGACCTCCAATAGTTTTTAGAGAAGCGTATACAGCAAATGTTAGTACAAAGTTTAGTTCATAAGCATATTTATGCACTATAATTTGCAATCATATCATTTTAATAGCCATATCAGTTTTAGATAATATCTGAAGTAATTGATTTTAATGCTCTAAAAATTTTAATTTTAGCTCTGCAATCCACAATCTGTAAAACTTTAATCCTAAATGCAGTTTTGTTGTAAATACAGTAGAATAATTTTATTATTGATTTTTGCATTACAAAGGTTAGCTATATATGCTTGTTATAAAATGCAAATCTTTAGCTTTTTAAAAATATCTCGTGGAAAAACATTCAAAAAATTATTCAAAGGAAATTTAATGCAAACGTTTTTATAAATTCTTAAAAAAGAAAAGGACATTTCAGTTGGAAATGAGCATTATAAATAAAGAAACATTTTTAAAAGAGAAGGTCCGTGTTAGAAAAGGCAAAGTAAGTTTACCTTGGAACTTTTAATTTAAAATAAAAAATGAAGTAAACAAGAGAATAAAAGCAGTTACAGACAATGGGTTGTTAAAAGAAGCAGTTTTTAACTTCTGAGTCACTTTTATAACTAACTCCTTCTGTAAAACAAGAGAATACGCTTGGAAAGAAATAGTTCGTGAACAACGCGTAAATTTATTATCTGAAAAATGAACTTTTAATATTCAAGAATGAATGTTGGGTATTATTAGAAAACTAACTTTCTTACTTGGCGTTACATTTAAATTACCATACTTTTTAAGAATAAACGGCTTAGGTTTATTCAAATATTCTATAACAGTGGTTCTCAATCAAAGGAGGAACTTCATAGTTTCAGAGTGGAATACGGTGAATATTTGATTTTGCTTTTAAGTATTTAGTATATGAATATTTTATTTTATTTTACAAATGCCAAACATAAGCGCTAAGCCATTAGTTCACGGGCTCTCCAGTACTTTTTAACAATGTCCTCATACCGAGAAAGTGGAATAAAATTATTTAAATGTTCAAAAATCATAGGCTTATTGGAGTCACGCAAAATACAATTTGGGGAATCCACCACTCCAATTCTGTAGAGATGTCTAGCAAACAGTCATGTCCGGTCAGGCGTCTAAATAGAGCTACCGCTGTCTTTCTCGAAAAACTGGGGATTAAAGTTGTCTCTTCCACCAGAATCCTCCAACTCTTATTGATAGCACGTTGAATCATACTCTGCTTAAGAATTTTCTTAAGACTCAGGTTAAAGAACAGTTTAGTCGTTGAAATGAATGCGTTGCATTATGAAAGTTCCTTTCTTAGCCAAAGACAGTTTATGGATATAAAAAAATACATTTATTCAAGTTTTGTTATCTGCGATCATTTTCTGTACTTTTGCTGTTTAATTTGGAAAAATTCGTTAGAAAATAATCTAACTCTAAATAAATGTAGGTATGCATTTTTTAAGTTTGGGAAAGGAGGGGAGGAAATGATCACCTAGCAATGGTGAAAGAAATGCATAGGGCAAAAATGATTGAAAAAAACTGTTCTATACAAACTAACGGCAGTTATAGCCAATGAAAAAGATTTTATTCCATTAAGTGCAAAGTAAGAACGTATTAGGTAATAATGTTTTTTACTATTTATTTTCTGATGCATTTTGAGACATACACTCTTAGACAAAAAAAAAAAAAAAACGACGCACCACGACGTACCGAGAAGATATAAAGCAAATTGGACACAAATTGATATGCATACAGGTTTCGACAGAAAATGCAAAATTTTACATTTTGGTTGCCAATGAATGAACGGTTGTCTCAACAGCGCATCTGATCTGCGCAACTAACAGGATATTTAAGTGGAGAAATGACGATTCCAGGTCATAAATTTTTAACGAACTTCATTCCGTGTACTCCGTGTATTCCGTAGATAGTAACTATGCCTCGCACACAGGTGTGCGAACCATATGCGCAGATGTCAGAATTTGAGAGTGGTCGTGTAGTTGGGCTCAAAGAAGTCGGTTGGTCTTATCGGCGAATGGGCTCGACATATGAGCAAGAGCGATGCCACTATTAGACGATGTTGGCAGGAATAAGTGAACCATGGCCGCACACAGCGTCAAGAATTAAGCATTAGGCCTAGAGAAACAACAGGACGTGAAGACCGAACAATCTTTAGAGCGGCACTCACAGCCCCAGATGCATCATTAACATCGACTGTACATGCAGCTAGTGCTTCGGTGACCACAAGAACCATTCTTAGACGGCTCACAGAAAGGGGGCTGAGGTCACGGTGTCTCTTACGCCGACTACCATTGACCTCTGTACAACGTCAAGCCCGTTTGCAGTGGTACCGGGCTCATTCGCACTGGAATGTCACTGACTGGAGTAGAATAGTCTTCAGTGATGAGTCTCGCTTTGAACTGAGCCCCGATGACCAGCAAAGGCGAGTCTGGAGACGTCCCGGACAACGGTGTCATACCAACCTGACTGTCTTCCGGCAAACAGGCCGACAACCAGGAAAGATAGTCTGCGGTGCCATTTCATTTCATAGTAGGAACCCTTTGGTTGTCATCCGTCGCAACCTTACAACACAGCAGTACGTCGACAAAGTTCTAAGGCCCGTTGTGTTACCCTTCATGTCATGCCCCCTGGGCTTACATTTCAGCAAGATAATGCCCGCCTCCCACACTGCACATGTTTCTACTGCTTGCCGTAGTGCTTGCCGAACACTACGATGGCCAGCAATGTCGCCGGATCTCTCTCCAATTGAGTACGTTTGGAGCATTATGGGCAGATATCTCCAACCAGCTCGGGATGTTGACGATCTAACGCGACAGTTGGGCAGAATTTGGCACGATATCCCTCAGAAGGGCATCCGTAACCGCTATCAATCGATGGCAAGCCGAATAACTGCTTGCATAAGGACCATAGAAGAACAAACGCGTTACTGACTTTTTCACTTTGTAAATCTCTATCACTTCAATAAATCATCCAATTTTTCTTAAACTGTAACCATTTGTTTTTCTGTACATGTACATCACTTCAACCGATTTTCATCCCATTCGGATAACTCCATCTTGGTGCGTCGTTTTTTTTTTGTCTAAGAGTGTACTACCAAAGTTGATCTGATTTCAAAAATTCCAAAAAAGATTCATTTGCAGTGCTTCTTTTAAATAATCACATTTCTGCGGACCAGGATATATTCCTTTAAATTATAGTTAGTGTTAAAAATATCTACGTAAAAAACTGTTGAATTTTAAATATTAAAATTGATGCAATGATAAAATCCCATCAGAATAACGAAGTATTCTTTATCTGCACAAAACAATTATTTTTATTTAGAAAATACTACGCAAAATTTCGTTCGTAATTTGTTCCTGTAATATTATGATGCGATACGTTAAATATTAATTACTTGTACATTATTAGGCAATTGACAAGCTTATTTATGACAATGTTTAAGAAGCGGTTACGTACTGGGTTACGTCTTTGCACAAAGTAAGGTATTTTCTTCCTCCTAACCACGTGATTTCGTGATGTAACTGGAAAGCACGTTCTACTAGCAATCTGGAATTTCAGATTTCGAGTCCTGGCTTGGGCATTGCATATTTTCCTCGTCTGTTGCTCCACTATACTTAAAGAGTCTCAAAATTTGAAAGCTACGTTTCAAATACCGAGGTTGTCCTGAACAGCATGAGGGGGTAGTGGGGTTCAGTACATTAACGGTTGTGCTCTGGATTGAACTGCGAACACACGCGAAGACAACCAAGACATGGGCGTTTGCAGTTTTTAGAATTGAAGATATTTAAAATATGTCCATCTGAAATTTCTCTTCCATTGAAAAATGGTTGACTGTAAAAGTTGTATTACTTTATAAGGTATTTCTCCCGCCCTGTTCGCATGCCTTCGTGGTGCCTAGTGGTCAACACGCTCGACGCATAGCCAAGAGGTCCATGGTTCGATTCCCGGTGAAAATGTTGCTCATTTTTCATGTCTCCTGCTTCAAAATAACCTAATGTTTCTACAACTTCATTGCGGTGAAAGACGATTGCATATCCCTCGAAATTTAGGACTTGGGTAATTCTTGGTTAAAAATGAAGTGGAACTTAGAAAGATGCTTTTCATGTTTATGCAAATTAGATTATCCATTGTATTTGAATGCTTATTTTCGTAGCAATATTTTAAGCTGAGTAAATTGATTTATCAGATACTTATTTAAGAGGCCAAATATGATTTCAGGCTTTAGGTTCCGAGAAAGGAGCTGATGTATTGCATTGTAACGACAACGACCTACCGACCTAGATCTGTTCAGCAGTACAGACGTTTAATGAATGTGCTCGACAATCAAGTGAAATGATATCTTGATTTAAAAATTCTTATCTACCTGAGAATATCAGTAAGCTCTGGTGTCACCTTCTAACATTAGACTTCCGAGCTGCCAAACTCTTAAAAATCTTTGAGTTGGGGCACCTACGCGGCTATTTATCATGATTCTTTCCCAGGCAGGCACACCATTGTCCTGGAAAGACAATATAATTTGAATTTACCTCGGTCATTCGGTATGCACCAAAAATCAATATTTAAAGACTCATGAGCGAAAAAAAGTCGAGATAAAACACTGTATTGTAACAGCCATGTGTAAATCTTCGAAGCGGAAGGTAAAAGAAGTTAGAGTATTGGTACCCTTTCATAAAGAGTAAACGTAACACAGTGACAGCTTTGAATATAGACCGCTAATGTTACGTAGCAATGTATAAAAGAATTAAATCGGCAGTATAAATATCTGTTTTTGAGGTATTCCCCTTTTTTGACCATTATTTTACGCCATATTATTTTAATATACCATAACAAATTATCCATTCGCCTAATGAATTATCAGTTCACGCTTCCGCAACCAGTCTTGCCACATTTCATTAATCTATAAAGTTTGGTGAATTACTAATTTAAAATAATATAACAGACTTGAGGCAAAATATTTTAAACAAATTTTACCTATATTTTGTTTCATTTTAATGTTATTCCTTATTTGTGTAATTTATAATGTAATTAACTGATATAGTTTTTTAAATACCTCCCATCAGCAGTGTAGTTCATTATTGTATTTACTCGTCTATTTTCTCCCTTAGAGTTTAGTAAACGTTCTAAAAATGTTTTAAATAGTCATTTAATCTCCTTCTTCAAAGCGCTCTGAAAACTTACTGCCCTAAATTTTAAAGCGGTTTTTTTTCACGCAGTGGTTACTTTGATCTTTCTAACCGATCTAAGAAAGGGATAATATATAATATAATAACACTGATGGTTCTGGCGATCACGGTATGTTGGAAGAGAGACCGAAAGGCTGACGAAAACGTCGACAGCAAAGATGATGCTGGTTATGTGCAAGCAAATAGCATCGGATGCAGACAATAGATCTTGCAGCACTAAATGATCTGAGGCCTAAGGTCTAACAGTGGACAACAAGAATAACAGAGATAGATTCAAGATATAAATAAACAAAAATGAAGATATTCTTTTAGACATTAATATAACAGTAAAATCTCTCATAACCAGCACCCTGTTAGCCGGCAGTGTAAAAATAACAGCACTTTTGAAAGCCTAAATTTAAATTCGAAATTGATGTCTATAATAAAAAATATGTAATGTGCTAACAATTTGAATTCTTAATAGTAGAAAATACTTGTGTTATATTTCTTCTGCCTAACGTAACAAATTTTATGTGGGCAATAAATTATGCAGAACATAAATATAAATTATTGGTCCCTTTCTATGTGAATTTGAAGTCGTAGTCGTGTGTGACCTTTGAAGGCACTTTACATGAATTTCAGAAACATTTGACATGAAAATAGGACTTTTTTATATTGGCCCAAGCTTAGAAAAACGTGCAGAACATTACGTCAATGTTTGTGTAAACTATGACCTAGGACTCTATTCGAGATGAGTGACCTCTTAATTTCAAAACATGTATACCATGTTCAATACACTAGATTCAGTTGTTTGTTTGCAGGAGATCAGTGTTAGCGACAAGAAGATACACGTTTTAATGTTTAATGGGTATAGACTGTTTTGCTTCCATCACATTCTGTCAAAATAATGACAAAATAATCGGGCATGACTAGAAAAAGAGAAAGGTGAGGAGGAGGAAGGATAGAAGGAAGAAGAAAATGACATCTAAAATAAAGGTTATGTGGAAAGCAGCCAATAAAGGACTACAGAATTTCGACACAGTGGAAATCAGCAATAAAGGACTACAGAATTTCAGCGACCAAAGTTCACCGATGTCATTAAAGCGGTATTGCTCTGAAATTTCTTTGTTATTGATTTGTGTAGTTCTCAATTATGTAAATTACAACAGCTCCACATTCTCTTATATCGGCGACATTCGGATCTGTTTTTTCCCCTCGCTGTACCTTTTTGCCAGTG
Organism: Stegodyphus mimosarum; assembly: GCA_000611955.2. Classification (NCBI taxonomy): domain Eukaryota; kingdom Metazoa; phylum Arthropoda; class Arachnida; order Araneae; family Eresidae; genus Stegodyphus; species Stegodyphus mimosarum. The sequence continues at coordinate 1,312,852 of KK119845.1, forward strand.
TCTTCATCAATCCCCCAAACCAAATTTGGCATCATTTAAACATATACATAGATCCAGGTGCAGATGGGTCATAATAATATAATTGTAAAAAAAAACTCGCCCTTTATTAGGTTAACTATCTAAAGAATGATAGTTTATTTTTTCGTAAATAAACGTGAGTGATGATGTAATATAAAATGCTCAAGACACAATATTATAAAAATAAGGAACATCTTAATAAACGTATTCGATCTTTCAGCTGCAAATGATCATAAAAACCTTGAAACAACTACTTAAACGTACTTTTATGTTTTACGTATTAATTAACGACTTGCAGAAGATTTTAATTAAGCTTCTTTAAGGATAAAAACTGCTCATTTAAAAGAATCGTGCAAACACATAATATAAAGACACTCCCACATAAAGAGCATTGAAAGCTAACACCAAAGTTAAAATTCTGCGAGATCGAAAATGCAGGCTTAGCTGATTCCATCATTAAAAAGAGAACATAATAATGAAATTTACAACTGTGGCAAGAATTTTTAATTTATGAGGTTACAGAGTAAAATAAAACAATTTTAAACCATGGGACTTTTAAAACGTGATAGGAATAAGTAAGAAAGAATATAATTAAGGAATAAATAAAAAAAACTTCACAAATAACACACAAAATAAACTAACCTTTCAAACATAGCAAAAGTTTACTGCATTAAATATTCTGTTTTTAAATTAATTACAATATAATATTATTATTAAAATTAGGATGAAATTTTTTAGTGGAGATTTAATGTACCTCTAGCATTCTGGTTCACATCCCGCACGATAATCTTGATTTATTGTTACTTTAAAAGAGATGAGTATGTCATTATTGCCATGAACTTTTTAAAATTAATGTCAAATATGGATAAATTTCTATAGATACTGAAGTTCTGTGGATGATTTGTATTCAATCTTAATATTAATATCCATATTATTAATATTTCATAGAATATTATATATGAAACACGCCAGTGTTTAACATATGCTAATAAAAATTGCATTAACATTTAGTTTTTCTTCGTTTCAAGTGAGAACTATGACTCATCTCTCTTTAATTCCACAAAAGTTTGATTCAAAATTTAGGCCAAAATAAGGTATCTTGCTTGCTTAATTTTAATATTTCAGTATATGTCTTTAACATCAGCACTAAAGAGTTATGATTACTAATACTCTGAGACAGATTGATAGAGAAATATGTAGATAGAGAGATATAAATAGATATCTATAGATATGACTGTACATCTATAGATATTTATCTAGCAAAGTACAGCCAACATTAAAAACAAATTCTTAAATTTTCACACTGAATATACCTGCACTAAATGTGCTAACATCTGAAAAAGTAAATATACTCTGCATTTTCATGATGTTCCAGTTTGTTTCTCTCTGCTCCGCTGCCGATGTTACCATTTTATGAAGAATAAACACAAAATAGTTTCTGTATTTCTTCAGAAACGGAATTACATCAGACTTTTCCAGTTACAAAATATCGCTAAGAACGAAATCGAAAGAAAATACAGAGAGGTATATTTCGAAGCAAGATAACTCTATTTTAGTTTCAAACAACGAATTCGATGTACATATTCCGAGAACTGTGCATAGTATTTCTTTAAATTTCAGAATTCCAGTGCGTAAGTTCTTTGAATGTATCCAGTGTGATTTATATGTTAGTGTCTAATATATTATAATATTAAACTAAGAACAGAAAAAATAACACAGAGTAACTTAAACATATGCAATCTAATAAACTGTCTGATATTTATATATGTCATAATGTATTTAAAACCTACCGCAGTCACTTAGAGTTTTAAGTCACTGATGTGCAAACCAAGCTGTATTTAGCAACGTATATATTATTTCGGAAAAAAATGAAAATTTTTTCTCATTTCTTAAACATCTGAAATCTTCTGAAAGTCCACTAAATTTCTCAGAAAACTGGTAAAACCGATCCAATTAGGAAGGTATTTTTATCACGAAAAATAAATGAGTTATACAAATGCTGTTCGCACATTTTTAGACGACTTTGCATTGCTATAAATAGTCACCAACTTGGAATTTCCTTTTAACTGCAACTATATTTTTAAAAGCATAAATTAACATCTTCTACTTGATAATTAGATTTTCACGCAAAATGGCGCTTTTAAGGAAACAATGGAAGGAAGGATATGTTTCTGCTCTTTCAGAAGAAAATTATTCGTATCTAGTTATTAAAAATGGCTGTAAAAGCCATGAGTTTTCGGGCAATTAAAGCGATGGTAGATAATATTATCAATAAGAAGGGAAAACAAATCAAAGTTTGGCTTCAAAAATTGCTCAAAATACATATTTAAGGAAAAAAGGAATATTTCGAATGTTGCAAAGGTAAGAAATTGAATGTTGAAAGGAAATCCGCGAAGTTAAAGGACAGTTGCATAATTACTAAAATACTCAGTGCCAACTGTGAACAAAGTGATTAATTCTGATTTGAATCATAAAAAAGCCAAAAAAAGGCAAGCGTATCGTCTTTCTCCACCATATGTCCGAGAAAACCAAACGCTCTGCAGAATGTTCTATGAGAAAAAAATTATTCGGAAGAAAATGGGAAAATGTTGTTACAACAGATGAATCTTGGATATATTTAGAGCACAGCAATAAAAGGAGATCCATTTATTATCATCAAAGGGAAGAAAATAAAATCTTAGAACACTGTTGAAAGAATCTAAAGCAAGTTTTTCAAAGGGATTTATGATTGTTGTTGGTTTTTGATATAACGGCAAATAAAAATTAAAGATAGTGCAGAAAACTGTTGACGTCTACTCCACGTTTTATCAGGAACATATACATAATTTTCAAATATGAAATAGTTTCTTTTTATCCAATTTGTCATCAATCAGTAAAACTGCATCAAGACAAGAAAGGCAGCGGCGCGTCAAATTCTGCTGTCAATTTCCTCGAAAAAAGAACAAGAAACTGGTATCAAGGGTACCCTTTACTCATATCCCTACTAAATCTCCTGATGTATCATCCACGGATGTTTGCGCTTTTGGATTTTTAAAAACGAATTGACAAAACGTCGACCTAAAACTCTCTTTTGACTCTGGAAAGCTGTTCAAGAGAAATGGGATAAAATACTTGTTTCGATACTAAAAGACGCTTTTGTTTTTGTCTTGAAATTTACGGTGTATAGTAAATGAAACGCTCAAAGCTGAAAAGTTTTAGAAAAAAATCTTTCTGTAAATACGATGAAAATCGTCTGCGAAAATGAGTGAACAGCATCTGAATAACGTAAAACTTATAACTGTTCGAAATTTGAAAACTGAAAACTGTGCATATGTAATAGCAGCAAACTGACGTATTTCAAACGATTAGTGTAATAAACGCATATGTTATTTATACGTCTATATTGTTATAATGATGCATGCTCTTTTTTACTTTCTTGTACGAAGTAAAAGGAAGTATTGTAATCGAGAAAAATTTCGGGTACCATATTTCAAAGAAATTATCTATTTTGACCACTATAGAATACAATTTAACGCTGGTTTTGAGTCACAACCCTATGTAAGAACAGAATAAAAGACTCTTTTTCCCCCAAATTATAAAACTGATTTAAAATGAATTCTGAAGAGATTTTTTCCGTGACGTCTGTGCCTACGTACTATACATGTATGTATCTCACATAACTCAAAAACGAGGAGCCTCAGAATGTTGAAATTTTGCATATAGGGCTGCTATAACATGTAGAGATGTGCATCTCGCATTTTGGTTGCAATCGGCCTCACCAAAAGTATATGAATATATGGCTATATATAAACACTCTGTTACTCGGTTCACTAAGTTCCGTTTCTTTAATCTTACAAGTTTTCAAATTTTGCATTTTTTGTTTTATAAATGATTGGATTATGTTGGTCTTATCTTTCGGTTAAGATTTTTATGCCCTTAGTTAACCTGCTTGCAATAATTGTGGAATTATCAACAATTTAAAAGTTTTTTAAGTGCGGCTAAGCCTAAATTTTGGTTATGATAGGGCCATATTTGTTTATATATGAAGTTTAACAGAATAGTGGATTTGTTGCCAATCTCTAGAAACTAATCTTCGGAACAACAAAGTAACGTCTTCTTTTATTATTGCGAATTAAATTATGCTTGATTCATTCTGGAATTATTATTTAAGTTATTAGCTGCTTTTGCGTTCAAATTGTAATTTTATTTTTACAAATTGTTTTTTTAATTTTTTTAACTGTAGTTGGTGTTTTATACTTTTCTATATCTTTGAATTTTTAATGAAAATATTTTGATTTTTTTTTCTGTATTTTTTTCTTCCCGCGAACTGAAAACTGAATTAGGAGCGCATGGGCATTAGGTAAGCGGCTCTGAATCGTCTGTGAAAATCTGTTCCTTTTTTATTTGTTTAATTTCTCTTATAGATCGTTTTAGATTTTATACATCCTTTTATGTATTTGAATTGAACACGCTGGTTAAGTGAACCTAGCGCTGAAGTGTGGCTATGTTAAAACAAATATAGTGAACTTTAAAGAGTGTATTTAAACTATCGTGGTTTATGCGCTATCGACGAAGTAGATTTAATTCGAAGTTCGTTAACTTTTAATTCAATATGTTTAAATGAAATGCAGGAAAATTGCATATAACTTAATATTCCGTGCAAGGAAGTGTTGTGGTGTATACATCAGACTTTTTTATTCTGGAGCTCAAACAATTACGCTTTCAAAAGTAGAGGAAAAGCGTTTAACAAATGTTAAATTTATTTTATTTTAATAAGAAATATTTTTTTCTTTTTTGTTCAGTTTGCATACATTTTTTAAATCTATATTCTTTTTAAATAGCCATGAAACAATCATTGAAAATGTAGAAATATTTTCAGACAGCATAATGTTAATATTACTGTACATTCTTATTCGAATTTATTTTTCTTATATTGTGACAGTTACAGGTAGTTTATTTATGAATACTTTTCTTTCGTTTTTACAACAAAAGGGACTGTTAGATTGTAAATTGGAATTTTCTTTGATTCAATATAAACGGCGTATCTATTTTCAAATAGTCGCCCCAAATCATATCGTGATGTATTATTTTTAAAGAAATTAAAAACAAACTAATGAAGAATCTGCGCGTATGTACGTATATTTCTCGCATTGTAAAAAAGCTACGATACTTAGAGTCATGAAATTTTGAATAACGTAGTCCTCCTTTCAAGCTCTTTGACCTGGGAGCCCGATTTTTGAATTTCAAAATACTGTTATATTTTTTTCATACTTTGTAAAATTTTAAAAAAGTTTTCACTAACAAATTCACCGATTTGAAAGCGAGCTTCAGAACACTTCCAAATAAGATGTTTTTATAAAGACAGAAGAGAAACATGCTTCAAATAAATCATAAAGGTGAAGCAAAAACCTGTGTTAGGCGTAGAATTTTAGCATAGAAACTGTATCGATTTCGAGGGAAACGAAGTCCCTCTTCATCACTAGCAAACAAATCTGACAAAAGTGTAGTTTGGCCGATATATCTCGAGCCACACTGACAAGATATGTTATAAATTCCGAAACCTTGAATTCAGAAATAGCATCTTTTAGAACTGAACAATGGATTTTATTGATTGGCGAGAAAATGGCTTGAAAATTGAACTTCCGTAGAATTCTTGCAATTTTATAGCTGACAGAAGGATGAAAGGGAAGCACGACTAAGTTATTACCTTTATTTCTAAAAGCGGAATGTTTGTTTGTTTCTTTGTTCCTGATGAAGACGGACTTTGTTCGCCCTTGAGATCGATACAGTTTCTATGCTAAAATTCTACACCTAGCATATATTGTTGCTCCACTTTTAAGATATCTTTATCTGCAGAGAGCGAGGCTGTCTCAATTCGGAAAATTGTAAGATACTAATCTTTTAACTTTAATTAACAAACTTGGTTCTATATAAAAGCATTATCTGCGTAAAGTTGCCGGGAATGTAATACTTTAGTCTTCGACATTGGAGTGTATTGCCGTACAATATAGCCTAAGACACTATAAAATTTATTCTGAAATATTACTAAATAATAAACTAAGCGATTTAAAAGCTGTAAACAAAGTTCATAAGAACATGTTTTCCTATTTTTAATATGACTGATTAAAATAAATATGTATCCAAATTATGAGTTGTCTAATTTGAAATATTTGATATATTTATGAAAGAACACTGGGACTCATTGAAAATTACGCACTTTTCCTTTTTATGATAAAAATTAAATTCTAGGCGGCTGGTTGCAAATGTCTAGTTTTTATGGTGATTGTAAAAATTCGTATGGCAACCTCTAATGCTCTATAGAGAATTCTCAGATATTGATGCCATCTCCAGATATTTTATGATATGGATCGAATCGAATTTTATGTGACATAAGTGCGAACATTAATAAGTGATTAATAAATGAAGTAAACGCATGGAAAGTAATTAATAAAAAGACACGAAGAAAGTTAAGTATGATATCTTTTTAAGAAAACTGAATGATAAGGTGAACTGACAAAAGATTTAAAAAAACAGAAAAATGTTTACCAGCACTTAACATTGTATCGGGAATTTTAAATAAATGTTGCTACGCTGCCTCTAAATATTCTGTGATTTTTCTGTTGAATTTTATGTGGCCCACGAGGAAGAAAACTGTGTTTGATTATGAGGGTAAAAATAGAAAGAAAAAGTATAGGATAGCAGAAGTGAGTACAAAAGCGAGCGGGCAGACTGCGAACTGAGGGAGAGCGTAAAAAACACAAGCAAATCATTTTGGGCGACGGTTAAAATCTGAAACCATTCAGATTTTTACTTTTTTACTGTAATCAGGTTCATCGGAAATAAACTTATTGGCATACTTTTTCTCTCAATTTTTTTACGATAACTTTAATAAAAAAATGGGAAAATATCAGAATGAATACGGTATTTCCTGGTCATTGTTCTTCGCCAAATTTTCCAAATTCTTCCTCGTCAGAGTGGTGTTCAGAACACATTCACCAAATGTTCCGCTAAAAATTAGCATTGTAAAGAAGAAGCATTTCTGTTTATAATGTAGCGAATAAAATAACATCTTTCAAAGGAAAAGCTGATATTCTAAATTTCTTCAACACGTGACTGTCTTCTTTCGTTAAGTACGTTTGTAGAGACATTATGTACTTTTTCAAAGCAGGAAAGTGAAGAAATGAGCAATGCCCTCGCCAGCAGTCAAACCACTGACCTCTCGAATACGCGTCGAGCGTACTGATCACTACAACACAAAGCCATGCAAAAACGCGGGACAAATACCTCATATACTTCCCTTTTAACCCTCTCAGCGTTAAGGCCGGATTATTTGCCTTCTATATTCATTACACATGAAAATTTCTGCTATCTTTTAATGTATCTGATTTCGGTTTGGATGTATATTGGAAGAAAATAAATCAAGGTACAAAATGAGAGAGTCATTTTTTAATTAAAATCAAGAAAATACCACTAGTTCATGACATTTTGAGGAACTTCGAAATTTCAGGGCTAAACCCGTAGGCTCGGAGGGTTAAAAAGTGACTGGAGTTTAGAGAGCCCAGTCGCCGAATTCTGGTGGTGAAGAATCATCATTCACCACCTTTTAGTTCAGGCGCCACTGTAGAGGCATTAGGTATTTTTTGAATGCAGGAAAGAGAAGAAATGAATAATGCCCTCGCCGGCACTCGAACCACGGACCTCTCGAATACGCGCCGAGCGTGTTGACCACTATACCACGAAAGCATGCGAAGGAGGCGAGAGAAATATCATATAAGTTTTTAAACACAGGGAGTTTTAAAACAGAAACTAATGCTTACTATTAAATAATAGAGCATTTGTGTGACTTGCAGTCAAAGCAATGTCAAAGCCACGAGCACGTTTTGCATAAAAAAGGCGATAATGTGAGCTTACAACATTAGATAGATAGAATGTAAGTAATTCTCCATCAGCGGAAATTTTAGAAACTTCTGAAGGATTAAATAATTGAATTATTAAGAAAATAACAAAAAAAATTAAAATGTTATATACGCTGAGTCATATTAAATATTTCGTAAGAATTTTGTTATATATTTGCAGTAATATCATTTATCTTTTTCATAAAAAGTGGATGAAAGGTATATTCTCCCTTCCGTCTGCATGCCTTGGTGGTGTAACGGTAGAAGACTCGGTGTGTATTCGAGAGGTTCCAGTTCGAGTCTCGGCGAGCGTATTGGTCATTTTTCACGTTTTCTGGTTTAAAAAACCTAATGTCTCCACAGTAGAGCGCGAACTAAAAACTGTGGATGATTAGTGATGATTCTTCATCACTAGAATTTGGCGAATGGGTTTCCTAATCCCCAGTCGGACTTAAAAAGGGGTAGTATATAAGGAATTTTCTCCCTCCTTTCTGCATGTCTTCGCGGTGCAACGGGAGCACACTCGGTTAGTATTCGAGAGGTCCAAGGTTCGAATCCCGGCGAGGACACTGCTTATTTAGCACGTCACCTCCATAAAAAATAATGACTCTAGACGGAAATAATTGTTTTTTTAATAATTAAATAATCATTGATTATTTTCTTTGCATTTAACGCTGGCAAATTACATGAATTTCAGAATTTGTATCTTCGAATCCAAAAAAGAATTTAAGTATTGGAAATGAAAAATGATTTATTTTATTTCAGTTGCGCTTAAATTTCAACATGTTTTAGAAAGCCATAGCTCTTGGCTTCATGTTCTCTTACATATTATTTTTATACAGTAATACTGTATACACTAATCATTTTTACACTAATTTTATGCATTATTATACATTAATCCTCCGATGTATTGCTTTTTCTCTCGCAGCGTTTCCATAACTTAATCACCGGATAACAAACTGAAATTAGAACGTAAATTTTCGAAGTAACAGGAAATAATTATGGATTTAATGTCCAGTTCAAAGAATTCGTTTGCTCTGATTTTTGGTATATGGCAACAGGAAATTTGTTTTTTACACATAAAAGGGCTTCCTGCATTGAAAAGCAATGTGCGTTCCCTAGTTATGGCAAACCAAATTTTTGAAAACCGTTTAGAGGCGCTTCCGAAATGAATTTAAAAAGTCACCTCCATCAATAAAATAATCATTTAAAGTATGGTTAAAATTTCGGGAGACCGAACATGTTTTGCGTAAAGGAAATGCAGGTAGGCCAAGCGTCAGTGATGAAAATATTTCCGCCATTCGACATGTGTTCGTATACAGTTCCAGTAAATCAATTTGCCATTTGCCTCCAACAGGAATTCCCAGCTCGTATGTTCATAAAGTTATTCATGAACAGTTGATACTGAGAGTAGTAAAAGTTGCCGATTTGTCAGCAAATAAAACCTAACGATGGATTCGTTCCTAAGCAATTTTCTTTGGACATTCGTGACTGTATCAGTAATGGCGATCAACTTCTTCAGAAAACGTATTTAGTGATGAAGCAACATAATCGACGTAACCGCTTGATTTGGGTGTCAGAAAATCCCCATCTTGTAAGGGAAATTCTGCAAGTTAGTTTTAAAGTTAACATTTGATTCGGACTAACTCAGAAAAGCGAACGGTCTCCAGTTTTCTCGGAGTGATCAGTTAATTCGAATGATTACTTCGATATGATGAGATTGTCTTCTGGACCGTAGTTAGAAGAAATGCAGCCAAACTTTTTTTTCTCTTGTTAAGTTGGAGTCCTCTATTATTGGGCTGCACATGTACATGCATTTCTGGATGAAACATTTCCCGAATTTTTGGATTCGTAGTGGTGGACCATTTTCATCGCCACCCCGTACTCCGGAAGTCATTACACCAGTCGACTTCTACATGTAGTTGTTTCTATAATAATTCATTTTCTAATTCTTCGATGCTTGAAACTCTGATAGGTGAACCAATTCCTTGGCCACCCCGTTCTCTGGAAGTCACACCACTGGACTTCTATTTCTGTATAACGGAGTTTCTGCACCAAGCAACGAAGAATCAAAAGATGAATCATTGTAGAAACAACTACTGTGACTCTGCAAATGCTTAATAACTTGCGGAGGAAAATCAAGAACAGATCTCAGAGCAACTAATGGTACTCATTTGAAGTGTAATAATAAAAAGTGTGCTTAATAAATTTTAGCCTTTTTCTCCTTCCTCTTATTCTCTATTACAAGCATATCTTTATCTGGTGAACAAATTATGGACATCCTACAATATTTTCTTCGCCACAGTATTCTCTTGTTACCCTCCGAATTTATTAGCTTGGTATACTAATTGTATTTTAAAACGAGACGCATGAAAATTAAAATATTTAATCTAATCAGTTCTAAATTCTCAAGATGTCATTATGCTAAGGCGAGAGTATTCGTGACCCAGATGGGAGTAATTAACGTCCCTTGTCTTTTTAATTCGAAAATACCTAGTTGAGCTGACATCTAATTTGTCTGCCGAAACAATGCGTTCTTTAAAACGGGAAAAGTGTTCTTGTTACGCGTAGTCTACTTTAATATTCAATTCAACTTCTCAGAATCGACATATAATTTTTATACTTGCATTTGAAGCTGATGAAAAATGTCTGGAACTATGAAATAAAACATTATGTGAAACTATAATATTATTTAAGTTACAAATCGCAGTTTTTTTAATTCGATTTCTCGACCTAGTACAGAATAAGCTGAAGCTAATGGAAATCAGTACTGATGTCCGTTATTTAGTCTTTATCTGAGAGACATTAAGTGATTCGTTTTACAAGACTTCAAGACCAATTCTGGATCATTGCTTTTTTCCTACAAAAAAGCAGAATTGTGATAGTTATTCACTTGGTCGATAAAGTAACGAGTTCTTGAAATTTTTATTCATATAACTGTTTCAGGAAACGAATGTACAAAAAGGAAACGAAAAATTATTTAAAAAATTTTATAAAAATATTACAAATTATGCATAATTGTAACCATAAGCTAAAACCAAAATTTGATTGTTTAATTATAGCTAGGTACACTTGTAATATCTCCTTTACAAAAACACCTTTCGATAGAAAACTGACCAGTTTATACATCATAAATTTAGAACCACTTGCTTGTTTTCGGTTGAGTCGATGAAAACGGAATCATTGTCGATTGTTATCATTAGTTTAACTACTTTTAAATCATGAACAGTTTCAGTGAATAATTAAGTTCATTATCTAATAATGATGTTCGTATATATATATATTCAGTATTGTGATTGTGGTACAACTTTTGAATACTAACATGAAAACAACTTGGTGTAAAAGTTATGTGCTTTGCGCTTTGTATGAAATAAAATACATGAAGCAACTTCTGACAAATCTTAAGAGGGCATCCATTCCGACGCATCTACATGAAGTTGCTACAGCTAATTAATATATTTCTACTGGTATTAGGAATCTTGTAATCTGAAGAGAACGAGCATTTCACAACACGTGGTAAAAATATTAAATTCACTAACAGATACGGAGCACAAGGATCCCATTTGCAAATAAATATACATCTGGTTTTATATTTTGAATGTGTCTTGAAGGACCCTACAGTTGGGCGTCTGCTTATCTATGTAATACAGCGAGTCTGTTTATATACGTAAAACGGCCAAGTCTTAAGTATTTAAGACATCTATTAGGCCCATAACTGCCTTAACCGCATCGTTAATGAAACCTTTAATAAACTTTTAACTTCTGTCTTCCAACGTGCTGCTGCATGGCCAGAGAAAGTAGTATCATGTTTAACGGTGAAGATACAGTGCTTAATATACAATGCTTCTAGATAGGTGAAGGTAGTCTTCAAGATATCTTCTCTCTCTTTATCACGTACGCTCCGCCAGAAAGAAAAGGAAGGGGAGAGAGTTCTATTTCTTCCGTTCTACTGGGCCCATTGACGAAATTTAACTTTGTGTTTTTTATGTCTCGAAAGCACGAATTAGGATATGTTTTACATTTATATGTTGCATTGCTCTAATATAGGTATTTTGACACAAATTCCGACTTTTTCTGAAATGACATGTCATTTATTTTTTCCATATTTCGAGTCTACGACTCAAATTCTGCCAAACTCAAATTACAATTTTGTAAAAATCGCACGAACAGTTTTTAGAAAAGTAGCTGTCAAAATTTCAGCTCCTCAATGTTAATTGAATTTTATATACATAATTATTAATATAATTTTTTTATTAAACTTGATTCCTCCTTTCAGAATTCGAAATTCAGGTTCATTCCAAGTAAAATGCGCCCATTTTTTATGATTTATTTTTTTAATTTGTACTTTTAAATAATTTTTATAATTTGTTTGAAAAATAATTTGAATTATAAACTATAAAATTTTTACCATCATCATAAAGTAGATATATTTCTAAGCATACCTGCAAAAAATTAGATCATTTTATTCAAAATTTTCTAAAATATGCGTGAATTTAAATATTGTCGCGTTTTGAAATTTTTGCCATATTTATTGTCAGTAATAATAACTACCAAATGTGGTAAAATTATTTGAAAGTATGAATGATGACTTTTTCGCTTGTGTACAATGAAAAAAGGAAATGGAAATGGGTTGCCCTAATTTAAGAAGTTCGCCAAGTGAATTATTCTTGAAGTGAATTATTGCCAAGTGAATTATTCGTGAATTCTATTTCAGAAAAAGTCCGATTTTGTGTCAAAATACCTATGTTAGAAGAACGCTATATAGTAATCTAATATATATACTAAGTCTCACTTTCAAGACATGAAAAACGAACTCTCCTTTTTTTTTTTCGCAGTGTAGTTTCATGCTGTAATGCTGTAATTGGAAGCACGTCCCGACATCAAATGGAAGGACTAGAGTTTGAATCCCGGCGAGGATAGCTGACATTGTCTCGTTTCAAACACCAAAAATTTTAAAAGACTTCGTTGTGGTGCCTGAATTAAAATGTGGGGGGGTGATAATTCATCATGACTACGACTTAACGTTTGGATGTTAGTCTGTTGAGTCGCACTTTAAGTGATGAAAAATGTAATGCAATTTTCTCCCTTACAACGTGCCTTCACATTGTAATTCGAAACATGCGCAGATGACAGTCGGGGATGTTAGGATTTCGAATCCCAAGGATGGCATTGCAATTTTCTCATGCTTCCTGCTATGAAAACCCTAATGAATCAGGTGATGTATGGCTTCGTCTGGCGACTTATCATTTCTTCTAATCTTTCAGTAAAGTAACACTAACACAGAACATTTAAAGTAAAGTTGTTTATTAATCCTACAGCTTTGTAAGGTTTATCCTAATTTTATAACAGTTATTTTAAGTTTATGCCTCTTTCCTATATCTTCTAGCTTCAGCTTAGAATTTCCTACCAGAATGTATTTTAAGAAACGCGGTTAATGCAAATGAGTAAGAATAGTATCTAAGTCGATGTTTCACTGACTTCGTTAGAGACCTCGAGTTCCTGACGAGCGCGTGCTTGCCTTTGGCTATCTCTCTCTCTCTCTAAGCTATTGCTACGCTTGACCGTACTTAAGGCCCTCGATTAACTTCACCCACTTATTTGAGATTTATGGGCCAGCTACTTAGAATCTTGATAGCTTCGGCTATATCTTTTAGTTAAGCTTTAAGTCTAATTTCATATTAATTTCAGTTCAAGTCCAAGTGGAGGCTTTGCTGTAAGCTTCAAATTAGAAGCTGACTGTATCATCCTTATTTTGAGAAATAGAGGGTAATTAACCTTTCTTGAGTCTTACGTCTCTGTTCAAACACTTAAGCGATTATTCGCTTATCAGTGCAAGGGGTTTCGAATATTGAACTGTGAAATAAAAAGGTGAAACCCCACAGCCTAATAGATTATAATCTGTGTAACAACAGAAATAGTCTTTGCAAAGTGCGCAAATAATAAAAAAATTGAGTAAATATTAAAATATGAGGTATGAAGAACAAAATGCGCCTAGTAAAGCTGAAGCCTATTCAGCTAGTTCAAACGTTTTGATGAAGTAGAGGGACCGTCAGTGACCTGTACCCAAAGCTCCCTGTTAATTTAGGAACGCTGTAATTGTATGCATTAACTAATTTGCATCTTCGTTTAAACTAACGAAAATGAAAGTCGCATTGAAAGCAAAAATAGTGAGATAACTGTTAAATAAAATTAAAATTCTCCGAACGGACAAGTCTTTCTAAGTGGTTAAGAGAGTTCTTTTACCCAAGAAACTTTCAAGTGCCAGACTAGCTTCTCTTACAGGCAACGCTTGATTAAAGACACTAACTTAATGCAATTTAGAACTACTGCATAAACACTTTAAGATATTTCTCCTTACATGATGCAATATATTTTGAATTACATTATTAAAGTTCCACTGTTATCATATACCTTCCTAAGTATGCGGATCTGAGAACTGGTACAATTCTTTAGAGATATCCTTGAAAAAAATGTAACAACAAATTAGCTCCTTTTCCGCCTTTTTTAGATGAATTGATGTCAGTATTCCACTAATCCGTTTGTCTTACCGCCATATTAAAGATCATAGTCTTTCTTATACTTTTACGTATAATTTCGTAGATTTTTCGTACCTTGAAACATTTTGTAAAATTTTATAACAAAATTAATTTACTGGTTTATGTAACAGGATGATTTAAGCATTTATTTATCAGGTGTTTTATTAATCAATGGATCTGCGTATTTTAATCTCAGATACATAAAATGGAGTTTCATAACAAGCTCGCTTTATTACGGACAGAAAATGAATTTTAATTTATTCAGTTAAAGACAGCTTTTTAAAGCAACTTTAATGAATAGATTTATTCACTGAATTGTTTTAGACGTTTATGACCATGTTTCGTTATTTTATTACACAATATTATCTCTTATTTGTTTTGGTTCGAAAGCATTTTTTTATATTTAACACACCCCATCAGTAGCATTCGCTATTAGTTAACCCAACAGCTAATAGTATTCTTAGCTTTAGTAATTCATTGTATTGCTCAATACCTTATAGAGATATTAGGTATTTTTTTAAAGCGAGAGACATGAAAAATGAGCAACGCTTTCGCCAGGAATCGAATCACGGACGTCTCGGTTACGCGTCAAGCGTGACCACTACGCCACGAAGGCATGCGAAGAAGGCGGGAGAAATATCTTATATACTCCCCCTTTTAAAGGTCGACTAGTGTTTTGGGGACTCAATCGCCAAATCCCAGTGTGTTGGTGGAGAATCATCATCCCCCACCTTTTTAGTTCGGGCGCCAGTGTAGCGACATTAGGTATTTTTTTAAAGCAAGAGACATGAAAAATGAGCAACGCCTTCGCAGGGAATCGAACCACGGACGTCTCGCTTAGGCGTCGAGAGTCCTGACCTCTACACCACGAAGGCACGCGAAGAAGGTGGGCGAAATACCTTATAACCTTATTAACACTGATTCTTTTTATTTCATTCAATAAAATCTATTTTTAAAAGTCCATTCAATAAGTAATATGTCATACCATTATGTAGTAATATGCATTCAGTTGCTTTATGTTGAATAAGAATGCATTTGCTTTATTTAGCTCTACTTGTGTGTTACTTAGTAAAGCTATATCTTTCGTGATATTTTTCCTTTTGAATTCTTTAAAGTGGCTGGATAAGCGAAACAACGTGGAATAGAAATTACTCAGATGGTCTGAACTCTGATATTTTGAAGTGTCATTCAGAACTTCTTGTTTAAACTTTGGAAAGCTAACAAAACTTACCCCACTGGCGGAAACGGAGTTGCTTTCATTGCTATAGAAGCTCATAAAGTCCACACTTGAGCTTTCCAGAGTGTAAACAAATCCTATTTCGCTGACAAAGAAGTTGTTCTTACGTTAAACATGGACCACTGGGACTAAACATTTGTCACTGAGGTTCTTTATTAAATATATAATTAAGATAGAGTAGTCTTATGGGTCATTTCTATTTCCATGATGTTTTGTGTATAAGTGCATTGATTAAATATTTATATTTAAATCTGAAAGTTTATACCAGACATTACATAAGAAATTGATTGCATAGATCTGAAAATTAATATAATTCCCCTTATTGCTATTTAACACTTAAGTTCCTCACCTTTAAGATTCACATCTTTTTATCATGTAGAACTTATTATTATAAATTTGAAAGCTTCTACTGCAAGGGGCTCCTATATGTTATCGGTGCATACATTATGTAAAGCATTTCCTCTAATCCCATTATACGAAAAATTTGATAATATCCCATAGTACGAATAATTTTTTAGCCCAGAAGAACTATTAATTTCGTTTTGGCATTTTACGTTGTTTCACATTTCAAACTGTTGCCACCAACTATTATAGCCCTGTATTACATTTAAAGAAATTAACTAACGAAGAACCTGCTTAAACGTATGCATGTTTCTCGCAGTGCGATAAAACAATGGTACCTAGAACCATCCAATTTTGAATAGCGTACTCCTCCACCGAATATGGGTATCTGAAAGCCCTAAATTGGAATTTTTAATTTGTTTTATTATCTATTTCTTATTTTCTCAGACATAAAGAACTTTTGATGAAAAATCACAAGGATTTCAAAGCGAGGAATGGCAACACTTTACGGAAAAATAAACATCCAGCGCGCGAGACTGTATATCGGAAATTACAAAGATATGCTCCTTTTAAAATTATTTTGCAATATTGCTGTTCAATTGAATTTTATGGTTAAAGCGCGAAGAACATGATTTTTAATAACTAAAGACAACATACAAAACGTTAAAAATCCCCCCTTTGGGTGTAATGTGAAATCTGAAAGCTTTCAGATCCTTTATTTAGTTATTGTTTTATATTACTTACTTCAAATTTATGGTGTATTTCATATGTAGTTAAGCACTTCACTGACACTCGTGCAGTAAACTTATTGGCTCACTTTAAATAGGTAATATCTCATCCTTTCTCACATTTATATAATATGACGCAATATTTTTTTTTATAAAAATAGACAGCAAAAAGCTAAGCTACGAACTGTTTGACCTGAAAATGCATGAAAATGCATTCCTGTATTTTGGCTCCCAAATTTGTGATGATCGCATTTTCTGCATTGTTTTTTAGTTTCCACGAGGCTAAGGTAAATAGATTATAATATAAATATGGAGGGAAATACTTTTATATATCCGTTATTATAATAATAGATGACATTTTTTAAGCCAGCAATTTGATTTGTTTACACACTATTTTTATTTGCTAGTTATCCTTCCCATTTCAATCAACATTTAGGCGAGCCCCGTTTCGCCAATCGATTGTGGCACTACGGGTCCTGCCCCCCGCCGAGCCGAGGCCGAGGTTCAACCTCTTTCCCGACCCATTGAGAGGCAGACGCAACGCACCCATTTTGGGGCGTCACTGGTCGTCAATTTGCTACCTACCAGTCGCACGGGCGAGCCCGTCGCAGGGGGTCATTACCCAGCAAACCCGGGGCGCTACCCCCGGGCTACCAGAACCACCCTGCTCTAAGACATGCCAGAACCCCGGGACGGCCAATAAATGACCTTTCCGGAGTCCCCAGAACCACCAGGTTCATTATTTGTATACCCCCGTGGCCGAGACTGCCTAGGTACAGATCCTAGCCAGTAGCTTCGCAGAGTTCTCTACGTCGACCCCCGGGGGGTTATCCTTCCCATACAAATTGTTGGAAATTAGTCCCACACCTTTGCCATTATACACATAATTTTATGCTTAAGTAATTTATTGAATATCTTATTTAACGGTCTGATGATACTTTGTATTTCTAGCATTTAATTATTCAATCTATGTAAACAGCACTATGCTTTATTTGGATAACCATAGCTTCAGCATTGCTATTCATCGAGAGACTGTTGTATAATGCAGTCACTTCTGCCAACAAAAATCGTGCTTCAATAATCAGAGATTTCCAATCCTTTTCTTGCATCGACCACGATTAAAAGAATGGTTTTTTTCATCGAACCCCTTATACTAAGCCTATTTTTCTCTAAAATATGCAGCATGATTTAAGTTTTATTGTATTTCGTATTATTTCATTTTGCAAGTATAATTAAGATTTCAGATAAAAAATTATTCTAATTGCTATTGCAGGTTTAATTAATGTGATTCCTGAGCTTGATGAATTAATGTGATGGCTGCAATTTAATTTAGAATTTAACATAAAATTACTAGCTTTGCTCTTAAAAACCTCTCGTTTAAATTTATTAACTGTTTATTGTTTATCGTGCTAAAGTTCTGACTTGATTAAAGCGTTGAACTCCATATTGCACTTCTGGTGTAAAATTGTACATTTAAAAATATTATTAGTTTTTAAAATATATTAAATATTTTTTACGTATTTCCTCTTCATATTTATTTTACATGATACTTTCTTTACAACTTATCAATAAACAGTTAATCAATAGATTGAATGGTATATTTTTGTAATCAGTGGAGTTTTGATTGAGACGATCAATGATTTATGGACGCCTAATCGAGCCCTTGATCCTCATTGACAAATTTCAAATTTCATCGCCCAATAGGAGTCTATAGCAAAAATTGTGAACCACAGCCCTAGAGCATTGAGTTTTATTTATTTAGAAAAAACAGGCTTACATTTTTGTAGCAGCCTGTTTTACATAGAAGTCATGGGAGATATACAACTATTGTTTTGCAATCAGTATTTTCTTTCTGTTTAAGCTGTTCAGGAATTCACATTTTTTGTAAGATAAGGAGGTATTTCTGAGTCGTTTCAATATGCAGCGTTCTTCTCCTCAGAAGCTGGAGTGATGCTTGCATTTCTTTTCAGCATGGAAGTATCTTGGACCTTTTATGATGTTACAAAAAATAACTTTCCAGATCCACAGTGTTACGGATTTCGTATTTATTTAGCTATTTATTTAGAATTATAATTTAAATTGTTTTATTTTCGCTTGCAACGCAGACGATTTAGCTACGTCGGAAAAGTAAAAACACAAGAGCGCATGCATTTAATATTTAATAAATAAATATCTCGTAATTGCTGTTGCCATCGAGAAAAATCGAAATATTTATAGATTTGACCAGAATATTCTAGTGAATAATTAAAAGGATTATAAAAGCCGAGCCTCAGCTCAGTTGTAATTGTAGCTGTTATAAGCGAACGGTTTGTTTACTTAATGCTGTTATTGATTGTAGCGAAATCGCTGTGAGATAGAATTAATTTCTCTATTTTTGAATTGAGTTCCGTTTAACGTTTGAGATATTGTGATTTTGTACGAATATTTCTAAGGAACTATTTAAGCATTTTATTTTATTTCTTGTGAAAAGAATAAATTTCATTAACTTTTTAACGACTTGTGCATTCAATCCATTACGAATCCGTACGCATGCAACAATATTTTAAAAATCTTTACATGGATACGAATCTTGACAATATTCATTTTCTCAAGTGCTTAAATATTTTTATTGTGTAGGGTTTGCTTTAATTTTTCAAAAGTTATTTTTATTTTGGAATAATCTTTCCTATACATTCCAAATGTCCACTTACGTTTCCCTACCAGAGTGAGTTTTCAAGATTAAGATTGATGCAAATGAGGTAAAAACGAGTATTTAAGCTACAGTCTGAGTTACATCAGGAGTAGAGCGTGTTCTGCCTTTCGTCCACATTCTTGTTGCTAGCCTAAGCGTATTGCTCTACGCTCTACGGCATTACTTCTACATACCAGGTAGTATACGCCGGTGATCTTTAAATAAGGACCAGCTCCGTTAGTTGATTCTTGTGCAGCTTCGGCTGGTTAGTTTTATTTATCATTAGATTAGGTTTATAGTGTCTGTTTTGAGTTAAAGCCCAAGAGGAGGCTTATTGTACGCCTGTGTGGGGCTGTATCTTTAACTGAGTTGGAATAAAGGGTAATTTAACCTTTCTTTAGGATTGTTATTGATAAGAACTCAACGAATAGTCGCTACACAGATCTGCAGTATTTTAGCCTAAAAGGAATTCCAGTTTAGTTAGGATACTACAAATGTATCTTCTTGCTTTCGGTAAGGAATGATGAAAATAACTTTCTTCGAAATTAATTTTCTTCGAATTTTCGCTTCGGCATTTAATTGTAGTAGTAATGAATAGAGAATAAATGAGTAAAAACCCGACATATTCAAACACTTAAATATAACCATTTTAACCGAAGCAGCCCTTCTTACACAAATTATTAAATGGCTAAAGCATACGTTAAGCTACGAATTGTATCTTTTTTAGCAAATAATCACTGCGTGCGTTGCCTTAAATCCGAATCAATTAGCCATAAAATCCTTATTAATTGATATACTTTTATTTGTATCCAACAGTCTTAAGCTTCAAAAAGGTTCTTTTGTTAAACATTACATCATTCTCTGTAAGTGGTATATGGCTTAGTAACTTTTGTTTCTGTAATTCAAAATACTCCACCAATAAATTAATATACCATTTGGATTCAATGGCTACGCCATTAGTATGTCATATTTTCGTAATTATAACTTGAAATTTTAAAAATGTGTGACAAATTTTAAAAGAGTTCTTCTCAAAGTGTTTCCAAAATTTATTTTAATTCATAAGTACCCTCTGCAGATGAATTTTGACATAAAGGCAACATTTTCTTAAATCTAAAATTCGACATTTCCAATGCGTCTATACAAAATCTAATTTCTTCTTTTATCAATTTTCCTCAGCTGTTGAAACTCTAGAAACTTCTGTGATCATTAAGAGTAACTCAAAATAAATGTTATCAAGCAAAATGTTTAAGACTTTTAAATTTCGTAATTAAATGTGAAGAGCGAAGATTGGTGAATCATAAAAAACACGCCTTCGCTCAGATAAATATGTCACATCTTTTTAGCACATTGTATTGGGTTCTCAGAATTTGGATTTGAGTTTCCAAATACTTTCTTCAGATTTAATATAGTTGTGTTAACACGTGTCTAGTTTCATCGTTTCGTAGTTTTCAGCATAAGATAGCAACAGATAATACGAGGCACGTCCAGAAAGTAAGTTCCGTTTCAATTTATCTCCGCTGCAGCTCTGCGATCGCAGTTCCGCACATGCGCAGTAGACGCTCTGTATCAAGGAGAAGAAACGCGCGCCATTTGGAGATCGCTGTCAGTCACGTACGCTTTGTTGTGCTTGTTTACAATGTCGGTGTTGATTGAAAATCCCGCCGCTTGTGAAATCAGATCTGTGATTCGTTTTCTGAATGCGAGGAAAGTGAAACCTAGTGAAATTTATCGGCAAATTTGCGATGTTTACGGACCAAAAGCGATGAGTGATTCAATGGTGAGAAGATGGGTCCGAAAGTTCAATGACGGACGTAGTGATGCGCACGATGAAGAACGAAGTGGGCGTCCATCTTTGGTTACAGAAGAACTGGTTCACGCGATTGATGACAAGATCCATGAAAACCGAAGGTTTACAATTAGTGCTCTCGCTATGGAATTTCCCCAAATTTCACGATCACTAATGCATGAAATTGTTACCGAAAAACTGAAATTTCGTAAACTTTGCTCACGTTGGGTACCAAAGATTCTTACTGAGCAACACAAAACAAAACGGATGGGTAGTGCACTTCAGTTTTTGACCCGTTATGCTGAAAGCGGTGAAGAATTTCTGACACAGATAGTCACAGGAGATGAAACTTGGGTTTCTTACGACACCCCTGAAAGTAAGCGGCAATCAATGGAATGGAGGCACACTTCATCCCCAGCAAAGGTTAAGCCGAAGCAAATCTTGACACCTCGAAAAATGATGTGCACAGTGTTCTGGGACTGGAAAGGCATCTTACTCATTAATTTCTTACCGCGTGGTCAAACAATCAGAGCAGATGCTTATTGCGAGACACTTCGGAAATTGCGCCGTGCAATTCAGAATAAGCGCCGAGGATTGCTGTCAAAAGGTGTTGTTTTTCTTCACGACAACGCACGACCACACACTGCAAATGTGACGAAAAACCTCCTACAGGGATTTGGCTGGGACGTGTTTGACCATCCTCCGTACAGCCCTGACCTCGCTCCTAGCGACTTTCATCTGTTCTTACATCTTAAGTCTTTCCTTGGCGGTCAACACTTTAACAATGACGACGAGCTGAAAGAAACTGTTTCCAACTGGTTGAAGACACAGGCGGCAAATTTCTATGAAGAAGGTATACAAAAACTTGTGCCACGCTATGACAAATGCCTGCAATATTTCGGCAGTTATGTGGAAAAGTAGTTTAAGAGTTGTTGAATTTTGTGCAATAAATAACTTTTCTGTAGCTGTACACAATTTACTTTTATTACCAAACGGAACTTACTTTCTGGACGTACATTGTACATCAAGTAAAGGCAGAAAGTAAAGGCAAAAAACAATTAAATTCATTTTTAAATTATTTTATTTCTATTCATTTTTAAAATTAAAGAATAAAATATTACAAGACAGTTGTTGAGATTTAACTGTCATTCATATAAGAATTTCTTGTACTTTTCCATTTCGACAGCGCAAATCTTGCAGACTTTATTAGCGACAACGCACAGTATACACATAAAGAAATCTTAACAAGAGTTAGTTCTAAGAATTTTTTACTTCAGACACATAAACATTTTAAAATCGTTTAAATTTTTTTCAAATGGTGCTTTCGTTTCCTTCTCCATATAAATTCTACGAGATAACTTTTCAGAAGATGAAGTCCCGTTCCTCTGTGTTTTTTATTTCCGAATTACATCATAGTATTATCCGAATACAATATAGTTCATTTTCCTATATTTTACTTAATAGTTTCTAATATAATGCTTTTGGATCGGTTTGACAGCTTCACAAGGAAACATTCTTCGCTTGACGACAAACTCCACCAAAGATCTACTTTTATGGTTTTTTCACTTCGTGAACATACCTTCATCCACTTTAATGATCACATCAGGTCCTTCTATTTCCGTTGTTGACATTTAAGCAAACATCCACACGAACCTCGCGCATTGTTCACTGAACCATCTGTTACGATTTCCAGTCCACAAATCATTTTCGACGAATCAAACCATGTTTCTTGCCGGATATGTTTTTTACTGCAACAAATTGAAAGGTTGCAGAGCCACTGAATTTCCCCTCCGAAATATAATTTCATTTCTTGATTAGTATCCAGGTAGCAATTTTAGGTTAAACGCCTTTTGCTTGAAACAGATTCATCCTCTAATCTGGGGAAATCCCAAATTTTCAGTGGTTTTTCATTCATTTTGGACATATTAGGGAGAAGACGTGACTGATAAAAAATGGCCGCGATTTCTTTTGAAAATGTGGTGGTAGAAAGTTACCAGCTGGGATATATCGTTTGGCGTCGGTTGTGTTATGTAATACATACTTAGCAACTTCAGTTGTTGAATTAAAATATCTTAATTGTAATGATTTATCTTAATTCTGTTATCGGACTTAAAAGTTATTAATTTGTTTTTATTTTGTAGTTGATCTTAAATTTCTTTGCCTTGTTGAAAAGTAATTGCTGTCATTTAATTTTTTTGGCAGTTTTGGTTAACTCTGAATTTAAGTTGCTTTTTCAATTTTTTTTCTTTTCCCTTAAGGTAGTTTGGTTAACATTTTTTTGTTTAGTTAATACTTATTCTTAACTTGTTTGCTTAATGTTTAATTTCTTGTTAAGTTGACCCTTAAGGTCAATTTTTTTAAAAACACTTTTAAAGCTTTTTGCCTTACACAAGTGGATGTTATGGTTTAATTAAGTTTTGTTAACGTACCCCCTTTTCTGGTAAGCTGGAATCCATATTTTCTGACTATGGTGCTCGTGTTTGGTGTTGTAGAAAACATAAAAATTCTTCTATGTGATTATTATATTTTAATTGAAAAAATTTTCTTCGGTCTTTTCTTAATTTAGTATTTAAAAACAAATCCTTAACTCATTTCAAAAACTTTACGTTGCTTTTGGGAATCAAGATTTACGACTTTGTTTTGACGTTTGCTTGCTCTGCCAGACAGTGGTCAGAATACAGTGGTCAGAGACAGTGGTATATTCGTCAAGTGCGAATTCTGCACCCTGCTGAATCAGCTTGTTTTGTATGCAGCTACGCCACGCCAAGGTTGAGGGGTTGGGGTGATTAGCATTCTTGCAGGCGTTCTCCATGCTAAAATGGGACCCTAGACGAGGCTAGCTCCTGCTGTCAGGTTGATGACCCTGGAGGGTCGGCGATTATTCGCCAACTTCTGTCTAACCAGCCCCTTGCTTCACCTCACAGTTTTTGTTTCCGCTCCTAGGGTTGCCATGCACTTGGCTGGTTGTGGACCGTCTCGGATCGCCAAACGAGTGATTGGCGAGAAGAAGAAAAAGGGCGTGCAGCGATCTACGAGGGAGAGGAGACTCTGAAGTTTGCGCCAGACGGGAGAAGGAAAATTTTTCTGAAGGTTGTCGACAGACCAGAAAGCAGTCGCTCCGTCCCGAGTACTAGGTCTACGTAACAGTGGAAAGATGGCTGGAGAATTTTCGGAGAGAAAACCATCGATGGTCGGCGACGCAGTAAGGACGTTACCCAGATAGAAGGGGCAGAAGGCTTTATAACTTCATTACTTGCCCATCATATTAACTTACATTCTCTTTCCTTTTTAGATTCAATATGGCTGAACGTTTCATCAATGTACGCTGTTAAGTGGCAGAATGTTTCTTCAATTTACGCTGTTAAGTAATTGTGATTTTGGGGATCCCCTTCTTGTAGAGTAACGGTATGAAAAATTTTATTCTCATTTTCAACCACACCTCCACCAACTAATGTATATTGTTACTAGTTCTGTTTACCTTTAATAAAGGAAATATTTAATTTAACTTAACTTGTATGTTTCCACTTATAACTTAGAACACTGGACCCAATAAATTTAATTAAAACTTGAACGGGTTTTTGCCCAAATTTAAACACAACGCATTGTTAATACTTTACTGTTGGAGTATTATCTGGTACTATTTACTGTTATTTTTGAACACACAGGTTTTACAGTCTAAATGTTTTTTATGTTGTTTGTCACACAATTTTACACCCATGCAGTATTTATTATAGTGATATGATTTAAAGTTGTTTATTCATATTCTTGACTTTCATGTGTTATTGAACATTTAAAACATTAAATTAGAGAAAAAACTCCAACAGTTGTATCATTTTTGGCGACTTTTTCGAATACGCCGG
Source organism: Stegodyphus mimosarum (assembly GCA_000611955.2). NCBI lineage: Eukaryota > Metazoa > Arthropoda > Arachnida > Araneae > Eresidae > Stegodyphus > Stegodyphus mimosarum. The sequence continues at coordinate 1,337,904 of KK119845.1, forward strand.
TGTAATAGAAAAGTACCACATTTCGTCTACACTTATTAAGATATTTGGAATTATAATTTATTTCACTTTCTGTTGAATGCTAAAGTTTTCTCAACACAGTTTTTCTTCTTGAAGTGTCTATTATGATATGTAAGAATAGAAAGGACGTCCTTCTTGTCATATGACACCTCTTTTAATCTTTTGCAATAAGTAAAAATTCTAATAAAATAGGGTATATTTAACAGAGTTTATACAACATAGAAAACTTATATAATATGAAAATTTTGTTTGAAACTTTCGAATATATTTAATAGAATTTGCAGAGCTTCATAATTGTTTGATAGCATACACTAAGTCGGGATTCTTGAATAGACGTAAGCTACTTATCGTTATGTCTATTTAATCCAGCAGAAACATATGATAGGTGTAAAGACCCTTTTATTAAGAACTCAAATAATTGAAAAAATCACTCCTGGTGCTTACAAAACCAGCCAGCATTTATGACGTAAATCAAACGTCCGGAATTTAAATTTAAATTCAATCTAAATATTTAAGTTAACCAAACGCTGCGGAAAAATACTTAACTCCAATTTGGCACAAACCGGCACCGACGAGACAGCACTATTTGCAAGATTAAAGCAAAATCGTAGATAAAATGCTATCGTAGAATTTCAATTAGTAACGTGGCCTTCAACAAGCTGAAACATGCTCTGACACTCTTTTTAAATACTGTCTCTTTCTACCCCATTTAAATACGCGCTAGCTAAAATTTCCATTCTGGCAGGAAAACGGAAAACTAGAACTGGCTGTATAGATTCTGAACGTAAAATAACTAGTTTGTTTAAATAAATACCTTACACGTTTCAAATCTGAAATTGCCTTACATCAATTTAATCAAATTTAAAAAAATAATGCGATTAACAAATGATAGCATTGAAGATTCATCCTGCGTTTAACAAACGTTATTCCTAGCAACATTAATGTTTCTCCTTATTAATAAATTAAAGTAGTAAATTTAATGCGACAGTTGCGAAGTTTTCATACTTAACTTCTAGCGTATTTACCAGAATTCATTATACCCTTTGAAATGTTTATGAAAATCATTATTTCTTTATAATTTTTATTTCATTATGTTTCAGGTTTCTAAATACATTTTGGATTATTTGATTTCCTTAGGTATAAAAACCTGAAAGTATACTAATCGTTTTCGTGATAAATGTTATTAAATGGACAATTTATAAATAGAAGCAGGCTGGTTTAGTGTTTCACAAATTTGTCTGCATTAGAGATTTTGAATTGTTGTTATAGAAACAGTATCTATGGAAAGACATGTAAAATATTTAGCATGATTTTTCTATTGCTGTATAACTCAGAACATGATATGCTCCCGTCATTCTTTTATTAATTTCCCATGATTTTAGCCAAAAAAAACCTGTTCTTTTGTTGTGTGTTTTCGTACAATTTTTTTCATCCAACGTTGGGGCCATTTAGTGTGTATTTCCTTGAATGCTTGCCGTTGAAATATTTATACCGCATATTTTAAGATATATAATACAAAATGTATGATTCTTTATCGACATTCTTTTATCTTGATACACAATGAAGTATTCTTTATCGACATTTATAAAAATGTAATATTTATCTATTATTCTTTCTTATTTCGGCGATAACATTAAGAGCTTTTGTGAGGGTAAATCTACTTTCTGAGTATCGTATTTATAATTAAACTGATGAAATAATATTTATTATTCAGGCCAAAATAACTGATACTCAGAATAAAACTAGACTACAACTCGGTACGCAGATCTGTGACAGTAAATTAATTATCTATCGAAACATTAACAACTAAACGTTTAAGGGTAATGAAAATACGGTATTTTTGTTTTTATACAAGCGATTACACCATTAAGAGGGAAGAGGAAAAGATTTCACTTTTAGTATAAGATTCCACCGATATCATCAGCACTTTTCTAAGAAAAAAGGCCTTTGTTTAAAACTTACGTAAGCAAAGACTTACACCTTTAAAATAATTTGCTCTAGGCAATGAAGATTATATCAGCGATTTTTCAAAGAAGACTGAAAACAATAGTTCTCTATAGTTCTTAAAATTAACCAGGTTTTTTTTAATGTTTACATTAAGTCTTTCATGCTATTTTAGATTATTGTTATCTCTGAAACAATTCACTCGTAATTAAAGTTTTGAGGCTCAAAATTAAAAAGCTTTTCTAGAGTTTGCTTTTACCACAGTATAAAAAACTTCTACTGCGAAGAATGTTGGAAAAGTCTTTTAAATTTTTTAAAGTTCATGTTAAGTATTTAAAAATGCTTGCTTTGATTCATTTAATGCCTACCAATATGTAAGAAGTTAAAATTAAATAGCTAGCCTGCCAGAAGCATATGCAAGTGTTTTTAACCGAGCTGTATTTTAATCAGATGAATTGGCTGCATGAGTTATAATTAATACTCTAAGCAAATGTCATTAGAAATTTCTCAAAAGCCCCACTTTGAATCAAGTAGCACTCTTACTATTCGCCATAACTTAAAAGAAGCTTATTTACTTTCAAGCCAAAAGGGGAGGTAACCCAGAAGGTTTATTTCTTCCAAAACGACATCTTGGAGCGTAACTATAAACGGCGAATCATTTTTTGTTGCCACCAAATGTTATCGTCCTGTATTATATTTAAAGAAGTTAATTTGTGAATAATCTGCATAAATGTATGTATGCTTCTCGCACTGTGAAAAAACAGTATCTAAGGTCATCAAATTTTGAATAACGTAATCTCCACTCAGACGCGGGCACCTGGACGCCCGAATTTGAATTTCGAATTTGTTTATTATCTATTTCATATTTTGTAAAACTTTAAGAAATATTTTATTAAGAAACTCAACCATTTCAAACCGAGCAGTGGCAACACTGTACAAAAAAAAAATTTTCTTAACTGCAGCGCGCAAGACCCTCTATCGGAAATTCTAAAGATATGCTGTTTTTAAATAATTTATTGTGTATTCCAAACTTTGTAAAAATTTAACTGGTTTTTGATTAAACAACTCAATTATTTCAAGGCGAGCAATGGCAACACTGCAAGGGAAAAATCATTTTTGTCTCCAACTCGCGAGCCTGTGTATCCGAAATTCTAAAAATAGGCTATTTTCAAACATTTTTAGCCCAAAGGAAAATTAGCCCAAATAATCTCGAAACGTGTATGTATACGTAAAAGAAAAAAAAAAGTTTGTTAGGATGTAATATAAAATCTGAAAGCTTTCGGATTTTTTTAAATGTTTTTTACTTACCTTTAATAAGTTATCCTTGAAATACCAAGCATTTAGACGAGTATATAAGTTACTAAATATATTTTATACGCTCTTGGTTTTAAAAATAATTCTTGCACATACATTTCTGCAGTATAAAGTATCCAACAAATGTTCAAGCTTCAAGATGAATAAATATACCATTATCAGCGGTAAAAGGACAACACCTAACATGTTGTCATCTACTTTACCTTTATACAAAGTAACTTAAGAAATTACTCCAACTTACACGGGCAGTTTTACACTCCTCTGAGTGAGTAAATCATTTTTCACAGCAGCTCAGTGTGAAACTCTCTCAACACGTTACTCGCTGTGAATGGTGTCAATGTCGTTAGAAAACCCTCGACTCCTTTCATCTTATTCCTTCTCATTTACGTATTAATTTAATTATACCTTTGTTTTTCTGGAATAAAGAAACTTAAAGAAAATGGAATAGGATATAAAAATTAAAAAGAATTATATTTATAGATATTTAAAACATTTTCCTACAGTAAATTATAAATAAAATATTAATACGAAATGTATTGGACAAAAATATGAATTCTGGAATCTTTAGTTACGTTAATAAAATTTATAATGAATACACACGTAAAAACACATGTTTCTTATGCTTACATTTGATCAACGGCGCGAAAGGCTGCATTTATTTCACTTGAATTATGAGGAACTTATTTCTTATGAAAAAGAAACTGTAATAAATTTGCACAATAGATCAAATTGATATATATTTTGTAGAGACATTAAGTTATTTCGAAGCAGGAGACATGAAAAATCAGCAACGCTTTCTCCGGGAATCTAACCACGGACCTCTCGGTTACGCATCGAGCGTGCTGACCACTACACCACGAAGGCAGGGAAAGAAGGCGGAAGAAAAACCTTATATACTCCCCCTTTCAAAGGGCGACTGGGGTTTGGGGGACCCAATTGCCAAATCCCGGTGGTGGAGAATCATCATCCACCACATTTTTAGTTTGGGAGCCAGTGTAGAGACATTAGGTTGTTTCTTTGAAGCAGGAGAGAGGGAAAATGAGAAACGCTTTCGGCGGGAATCGAACCACGGACCTCGGTTATGCGTCGAACGTGCTGACCACTACACCACGAAGGCATACGAAGAAGGCGGAAGAAAAAACTTATAATTCTTTAAATTCAAATGTGATATCACTAGATTTCAAATAAAGTAAATTTAAGACGCAGCACTGAATAGATCTATTTGTTTTAATGTTTCAAAATCTGAAATGTTTATTTATCTAGATCATTATGTTGATTTTGAGAAAAAGCTCGCAGAAATTTGCAAAAAAAAGCTAAAGAATTTTTGCCCTTCAGCAAACCAATTAATCAACAATGTGCAAGTACAATTAATCGACAGTTATTAAATTTATTAATTTTATATCCAACTACACATATATTAATTTACTTTTAATGTAAACATAATGTATGTTCCCGCATTTTCATCACCACTTTTGAAATTGGATTTTTGGAAAAATATTCGTTAAATTTTTGCTAGTTTTTAAGCCTCACTACGCAGACTTATGAAGTGAGAGAAAACATTTTGGGATCCCTGATTTTGTGGTTCCGAGCATGAATAGTATTTTTGAATAATTAGTAAGCTATTTAAATAAGAGCCTCTCCCGATTTCTACTTGCACTAGTTCATAAATCCAGCACTATAGCTCATTAAAAAAATGTGATGTGTACACCACATGACTTCCTTGCACGGAATATTAAGTTATACGCATATTTCCAGCATTTCATTTAAACATATTAAATTAACATTTAAAGCATTTTGAATTAAATCTACTTCGTCCATAGCGCATAAACCACAACAGAATAAATGCACTCTTCAACGTTCACTATATGAATTTACGATAGCCAAACTTCGGCGCTAGGTTCACTTAACAGCGTTACATCTCATTCATTTTATAACTCAGAGTGAGCAAAAATGAATGTATCTCAAGAGTTACCACAAGTTCTATTCGACGCTTCAGCGCAGCATACCTAATGCGCATGCGCTACTAATTCATTCAGTTCTCACTTCGCGGTAAGGCGAAAATACATAAAAATTCAAAACACATTCATTAAAAATTGAAAAATATAGAAAAACATAAAACACCAAGTACAGTAAAAACAATTAAAAAACAATTTTTGAAATTAAAATGACAATTTGTGCGCAAAAACCAGTTGATAACTTAAATGATAATTCCGGAGTGAATCAAGCATAATTTAATGCGTAATAATAAAAGAAGATTTTACTTTGTTGTTCCGAAGCTTATTTTCTATAGATTGACAGCAAATCCACTATTCTGCTAAGCTTCATATGTAAACAAATATGGCCGCTATCATAAACAAAATTTAGGCTTAGCCGCACTTAAAAAACTTTTAAATTGTTGATAATTCCACAATTATTGCACGCAGGTTACCTAAGGGAATAAAAATCTTAGCCGAAAGATAAGGCCAAAATAAATCAATCATTTTTAAAGCAAAAAATTGCACAATTTACAAACTTATAAGATTAAAGAAACTGAACACTCTGAGCCGAGTAACACAGTGTTTATATATATACATATATTCATATACTTTTCGTGCGGCCGATTGTAACCAAAGTGTGAGGTGAACATGAGCATATTATAGCACTCCTATATTCAAAATTTCAACGTTCTGATGCTACTCGTTTTTGAGTTATGCGAGAAACATTCATACATACGTATGTACGCGCAGACGCCACGAAAAAATCTCTTGAGAATCCATTTAAAATCAGTTTTATAATTATTTGTGAGAAACGAGTCCTTTATTCTGTCCTCACTTACGGATGTCACTCAAAAACATCGTTAAATTGCATTCGATAGCGATAAAAATAGATATTTTCATTGAACTATGGTACCAGGCTATGGAACTATGGTTCAGGCGACATCTTTATAATTTCGTACCTATTTGACTAAACATCATATTTGCTCTATTTAGAATAGAATATGACACCGTGAGTGACGTATTGGTTAATGGCCAAATGTCTGTAATGTCAGTAGGACTGGATTTTCAAGAAAGGTACGGAGTGATCAAAATTGGACTCAATTTGCTGAGTTAATTTTGATTACCCTAACCTTTACCCTAATTGAATTTTACAGTTCTTTAATCCAGCGTATGTCCTCAACCAACTTCGTCCTCAATACAACTTGGATTCAAAGTCCATCTACAGTTTGTTGATCATTTTAAGCTTTCCTGAGCAAAGCATGTATGCATTATCTTTAAGTCGCAAACGGAAAGTTTCGTTTAACTCGAAATACAACTTAAATATAAATCAGAATGCATAATTAATACCAAACTAACTAATCTGCACTTATACGGAAGGTGTTTTCAAAGTTCTAGTATCTCAGTTGCAGTTCAGTTCCTGTAACTTACAGGCAAAGCTTCTGGTCAGAGACAGGTCTTGATATATTTACACTGCTCTCTCCCGCAATATTTTTTAGTCCCACTCAGTTGCTTGATTGGTACAGATGCATTTTAATAGCACTGATTTTGCAAACATGAACGATGCGAAGAGTAATAATTTTTATGGAAAGGAAGTGAGCAAAATTTCAGAAATTGTTCAGCGTCTGCCAGGAGTAATCTGTTTTCACATTTTTCCCACATTTGAAACGCCTTTATAGGGACTTTGATTTGAGAGTTTAACCAAGCCATATATGTATGTATTAAGAAGACAGCGATAAAAGTCTTTAGGTAACGTCTTAAAAAAACAGTTTTCTTTTGGAATAAGTGTATTTTACTAAATGGGGATTCCGTTGGACAATTTTATTGCATTGTATTTGCTTATATTATAATATTAAAGGAAATAGAGGAAATAAAAACAAAGTGCACATGAATTCCCAGATCTTTGGGAACAACTCTCATATTTTTATTCATTCCAGTTATCTGAGTCTAATTTACATAATTAACAATAAAAGAAAAATTAAACAGTTATGTTTAGTAAAATTAAATGTATCGCTTATTTCTTTCTTTCGACATGCTCTTTTGGTCAGGATTAAAAGGTGATTAAGATAATTAATTGCAACAAAATTTTAATGAGTGCAAATCTTCCATAATACTCATTATTGATTTAAGAAAAACGCTTATGAATCTGGAGGGATGTAATTCTGTTTGCTTAAGTAAAAGTGGTGGAAGAAATTTGTTTTCGAGTAAATTATCGTCTCAATCAAAAGTGACAACAAATCGATTTAACGATATTTTTTGCCTTAGCTGGTCTTGATTGTGGTTAGCAAAAGGCACCCGACAGCTGGGATGCATCATTAACGTAAAAGACACGCATCCATGAGCAATCGAAGATTAAATGAGGAAAGAAACCGACATTTGATCAATAGAAAGGATGGCGTCAAATGATTCGTATAGCGATCGGCATTATATTTATGTGTTCTGAAAGTTAAAAGAATTAGATTGCTTATACCTTTTAAAAAATTAATAATAATAATAATGAAACATTGAAAACAAAAATATTTTAACATTAAGTATTAATACCGAAAGCACCATTTCACCACCAGTTGGAAGCACCATTCTTGGAACAAAATTCAAAATACACTTCAACAAAATGACCAACGTTTTATTAAATAAACACAACTTCAAGAGTAATAGCGATTAAACTGTAAAACTGCCTAAAGTTTACTAACATTAACAAAAGCAAAAATATTGTTTGTTTGATAGATAATACTTGCATCTTCCAATGTACGGGTTGTGCCGGAAAAACATGCATAATTTTGTACTAAAATATAAAAAAATAGAAAATAAAAGAAAGTTAGATTACTTACCACTAACGAAAATATTATGTTTTACAAAGCTCCAATTATTAATTTGCGAGTACGTAAAGCAGAAATGTGGTTCGAATATGGTATATCTTCTGATATGCCATGTATATCCATTTCAAGAAACCAAATAGAACTGTTCACTCTTCATATGTCATCAATATTATGACTGCCAGTTTTCGATCTGTTATGGCCTTGAGGCACGTTTCCTAAGAATCTTTTCTCTTTGTATATGCATGACAACATTGCCGCAAAATGCTATTAGTTGCTTAAGTTCTTAAGGTTAAGTAACGAAATTTACTTCAGTACATTCTATCGTACTATATGTCTGTTTTTCTCATGCCTTTCCTTCCCCCGGGGGTCGACGTAGAGAACTCTGCGAAACTACTGGCTAGGGTCTGTACATAGGCAGTCTTGTCCATAGGGCTATAAAATGTATGTACCTAGTGGTTCTGGAAGCTCCGGAGAGGTCATTTATCGGCCGCCCCGGTGGTATGGCAAGTCTTAGATAAGAGCTGCTCTAGTAGCCCGGGGGTAGCGTTCCGGGTTCGCTCGGCAATTACTCTGCAACGGGCAGTCCGAGCGACTGGTAGGTAGCAAATAGACGACCGTCGTCACCTTAAGGCGATGATTTGGCACCAATATTCTCCAGGATGCGGGAAAGGAGTTGAACTCCCGGAACTGTTCTAAAGGGTTTATTGGGCATGTAGTGTCGAATGATGGAGCATGCAGTCCGTATACAATCGTTCTCATACCTTTGCTCTCATCTTTTTTCATGACGTATATTTTTACTTACTCTTTCTTTCATATAACACATTCTCAGTTAGAAAAGCCAGAGTACATATGGTATATTATATATATATATAATATA